>CAKAOH010022249.1:0-12577 GCA_916701665.1 Sebastiscus tertius
TGTGTGTGTGTGTGTGTGTGTGTGTGTGTGTGTGTGTGTGTCAGACGCTGCTCTGAGGTTACCTGTGATAGATGTCCTGTTTGGTTTAATTGATGCTGTGCCACGTCGAGGGCTGACACACGTGTTGTACACTGAACACGGAGCCGCTGTCCAGCTGGTCCGTGTACATGTGTGTGCATGTGTGTGTAGGTGGATGTGGGTGTGTATAAGATGCATGGTGCATGTGACAGGCAGGCGGCTGCTGCCTTACACCCCAATATGAACACATGCACACGTTACGACTCATTATCACACATCACCCCTGACCCTAGACAACACACATTCACACTGCCTGGTAGAGTCTGACTTAAAGAACTGCAGCATTTGAATGTTTTCAGCACCACATAGTGAAAAAAAAAATTCATGGTGCAGAAACTGAGGTCCCAATTTATATGTAATACAGATAAATAACAAAGTATTGTGAGTGTTATAATGAATTGTGTTGTTTCTGGACAATTCAAGGCCACATTAAAGGTTTGCTCCTGTCCACAAAAGGTCACACCTCTTTCTTTCTCACCACTCTGAGGAAATGCAGAAGGTTCTAGTGTTTGGCATTGACGTTTTTTCTTCTTACTTAAAGCACAATGTTTCATCAGGGAGCGTCAAAAGTCAAATTATATATTTCTGTCTCTTTCCCTCTCTGTGTGTCTCTTTGCCTCTCATTTCGTCTTTTCTGAAGGTGAGCCTTGTTCTGTTCTGTCCTAAAGCTGTTCTGTCGCAGTAACGCTAAATATTGCTGAGCAGCTCTTCTCATCAGGCACACACACACACACACACACGCACACACAGACACATACACACATGCACACTTGCAGACACGCAGAAGTGCTGGGCTAGGGGAGAAATGTGGCCTGTTTCTTTGCAGTTTTTGATGACTCCCGCTGTACTGGTGAAACAGAATGCAGCGTACATTAGCTCAGGATAGAGTGTCCCAAAACAGAGGAGAGGAGAGGAGATACAAAATACAAACTGCAGGTGCCTTTACATCTGGAGAAATCTAATCTTAATCTAATTGGGTGTCAAAGACGTTTTCATTGACAGTTTCAAGAAGATACAAAAAAAATTGGCTATACTGTAAATTAAACATCAGGAACCACTGTTCACAAAAAAAATCTTCACCCAAGGTCCCCTTACTTGCTTGCTCTAGAGCTTTCAACAGTGTCACACCATCTTCATTAGCAGATGAAGATTGTGCAGTTGTCAAAGAAGTGTAGGCGTTCAAACTTTACATTATTCTGAGCGCTGAAAACCAGCTATGTGGACCAGACCATTCTCATTCCCAGGGCATAAAATACAGACGTTTTGTCACGCCCCTTGGTGTGTGTGATACCAACGCATAAGGCACCCTTATGGCCTGTATGAGACGCACCGGGCTTTCTGTTATCTATAATGTAAACCTATCTGCGGCAACAGTAAACGCTCAGGGAAAGTGTTGCAGGAGTGTGGTGACGTAGTGTAAAGAGCAAAAAGACACAGATAGGGTGGGTGGGAGATGTGGTGGATGAGTCCAGCAAACACAGGGCTTTCATCCAGTGGACCACTGTTTGTGTCCCGCGCTTTAAGTTTCACTTTCACGTTACAATCAGCTGTTCGTTCGTGTTCCGTGTTCACAACGTTATGTTTCATTTTCACTTATAAACATACTCATTTTAAGCGCAACCATGATGCTTTTTCCTAAACCTAACTAAGTGGTTTTGTTGCCTTAACCTAAGCAAGTGTTTTTGTTTAACTCACAACGTTAAGCACGTGTTTACTGCGACTCTAAAGTGACACCGTGGGATCTGACAAAGCCTCGGTATGTGACGAGTTGAGATGAGAACGTGTTGTATAGACCTTGAGTGGAGATTGTTTAGTCAACTGTTGGTTCAAAGGTGAAGAATGAACTCAAGTGTCTATATAAAGGTCCATATGAACCAGCAGATTAAGAGCAAACATATTGATGGTGTAATGTACATTATCATTGTCATTATTATTATTATTTATCTTTATTTATTTAAAGCACCATGAAGAAAAAAATCCTTCTACAGTATGAAGTCTGTCTGATACATTTTCATATAAGTGAATAATATTTTCATCCACCTGTCTGTGTTCATTGTAATTACTGTCATTGGTTGACCCAGAGAACACGCTGTATTGGGATGTCTTTCTCAGTGTCTGGTCTTTACAGCCTGATCTAGAAAGAGGAACGTAATGCTTCATTAGTTAAATGAATCTGAAGGAAATATATGAATGATGTGCTCTTTAGGAAGCGATGAACTCCAGTTAAGAATGTCTAATGAAACCGTATAATAATGAATCCATAAGAGAGGATTTCACAGTCTGTAAAGTAGGATGTAGATTAATGCCCCTGGCATTTATTTCTGCTGTAGGAGATGAACATCACACAAACAAACAACCCTTGTGCACATACAAACTGCAGGTCTGGTTGGTTGGAAAAGCACTAAACTCTCTCTGACCCACAATGCCACTGCTAGAGATATTTCTCTTCCCCTCTCTATCTTGGGGTAATTGTGTGAATCAGGAGAGATTGCATTTACCCAGACAGCTGAGTGGCGAGCTGGCAGGGTAATAAATGGCCTGATAACCAGCACTACTCTGATCCCTCTCAACGCAGAAATAAGAACAAAAAAATCATTACCTGCTTCAGACAGGCCCATCCTGCGATGTCGCATGTGATAAAGAGAGACATATTTCGGAAACACAGAGAGGTGAAAAGGGGTGGGAGGGAAGGAAGGAAGAAAAAATGAAAGAAGGGATGAGAGACAGAGATAAAGTGAGAGGAAAGGGTTATGGAAACGGTCCAGGTAACATTTCTATTTGTTTTACAGATTGGGGACATTTATTCAGTGATTTGGAAGCATAGAACAGATAGATGGAAGATAAAACATGATTTAGGAGAGCAAATGGTTGAGAAGGGTCAGAAACAATCAATTGTATTCATGAGTTTTTATCAAGACTTTAAAGAATTTATTTCATATTCTTTTTTGTTTTCTCTGCGTACCTTTTTTAAATGGCAAGATCAAGCATATCAAGCAAATAAATCATGTATTTGAAAGCAAATTATAGCAGTACACACACACACATTAAGTCTCGGTGTTGTATGCAAATGCAAGCTGTGGCTTTGAAACAGACATTACTTATTTAGCTTGCATTCATGTACAGTACAAAGGCAGTCACTGCAGCATCAGGTTGATGTTTTTAGGTTGTGTTTGTTCCAGGACTGGATCACATGACTACGAAGCACGAGTGAGTTTGTGCTGCAGCCAACAATTCATGTAAAATCAGGGCAGCTGTGTCATCACCTCACGAATAAAAATAGCTTTCAGAAATGAAACACATCCTGCACTTAAAGCTGCTGTAATCAATATTGTTTTGGATTAAAAAATGAAGGAAATGACTACGTGTACATGTCAAAGTGACGAACCCACAGAGATTTATTACCTGGCTGTGCAGACTGAGCATGTTTGCATCTTTTAGCTCATTGTTTAGTTTTTGTTTTGGTTCACTCACTCCGCTCTCATAGTTTAGTTACAAGATCCCCATTAGCTGATGTCATGGCAATGAGTTAATCTTCCTGTGGTCCACATCTGACACACAATACATAGCACATTACATGATAAGCATTAATATACATGAAATTACATTCATATACAATTCAGAGCCAGTCAACACTGTACATACAATTAAATAGAATACTAATTTAAATACCATAGGTTTAAAATTATGAGAATAATACAACTCATATGAAGCAAAACGCGAATATTAAAAACTAGCACAGAGTTATACCTCCTATTATTCGGTCTGTCGTCTGCATGCCCACTGACTGACTTTTTCCAGTTTTCACCTTTTTCCTCGGGGTACACCATCAATAATGATATTGCTCCTCCGTGATTGATTTTCCAAACGGTCAATCTTTATCTCAATCCCATCAAGGGTCTCGACAGATTTTGCCAGGTCCTCCTCCAGTTGTTTCAGTTTTTCCATTCACACGTAGCACTTTGTCCTGACTGCCTAATTTTCCATACGCAAATTCTAGACTAGTCTTGAGTTCCTGTATCTCTATAAGTGCGCTGTCCACTCTCTTATGCCCACCATCTGAGATCATTTCAACACAAGATTTAAAGTTCTTACTTTGCTGTTCCAGCAGCTCTCTGTAAAAAGTCCTTTTGTCGCTCCATCATGAATTGAAGCGTAGACATTGTCACCAGCTCTTCTTCTGGATACGTCTGTCCTTTGTGTGGCATCTCGTCAAAACACACAGATGCTCCACAGTAGATGGCTTGAGTTTCCAACACGGAGGAGTAGGCCTCAACTCCAAAAAAGAAAATCTGTTAAAAATATCTCTTTGTGAACTGCACAGCTGAACAGCATCCACAACTATTTACTCTATAAAAACTTTTACTTTGATTAAAACAAGCTATAAGATACGAGTGAAGAAGATGTGATCGCTGAAACAGGAAGCGAATCATAGCATCAATTTCAGCTGCAACATACAGCTGTCAGATACCGTTGATATACTGTAAAATAGCATTTAATGGTTAAAATAGGGCCTTTAGGCTTGAGAAGCGGCCGTGCGCTGCTCTTCATCGGAGGTGGAAAACCAAAACTAACAGAAGACACTTCTGATCAGGCACAAATCTCACCATTGTGTGACTTATTGTCTACACAACTGTAACCTGGTAGCTAATGTCATGATTCAGGGAGTTTTTTTATTATTAGTTTTATTCATCAGATGACATGGAAAAAAAGCATATCAATAAACTTCGTATTTTTTTCTTGGAAATGTATTAAATAAATTACCAACTATTGGGAAATAGCGGAATCTAATTATTAAATAATGTAATGTAAGAAATTTCAAATAGGTTAATTGCTAATTATCACCTAATAACCATGAAATGACCCAAAGAACTACTAAAAATCATGAATCCTACAATTTGTTCAAATATTGTTTAACTTCTACTCAAAGCTCTGAACAATAAACTATTCACAGCCCTCAGTTCTGTCGGTAACGTGGATCAGATATATTTTTATTGAAAATCAGTAAAAGAAGCCAGCATTGTGCAGAGACCTCCTCAGTGGATTCGGAGGCTCAGCGCCCTTCCTCCCCCTCCTCCTCCTCCTCCTCCTCCTCCTCCTCTTTCTCTCCGAGTGTTTCCAATATCATCAGACGTTTCATTCTTTTATTCCATCCGCACCACTATTGTGTCTTAGATTTTTTTTTTTTATCTCACACACAAGCAATCTGTCTCTCCGACACACACAGTCACTCATACACACATGTTCACACACACACACACACACACACACACATATACATGCTCACATGATTACAGATACACACAACCACCTTGCAGGGCATGTGCACGACACAAATCCACGCTCAGAGACACACACTCAGCCGGTATGTATGTATGTATGTATCCCTGAGGCGGTGCAGCAGCATCAGTCGCTCGCCGCCTGATGTTCCATCAGCAGGACAACACATTACTATTCTCACACTCTGCTGTTCAAATGTTCTCATGTTTTGTCAATACTGCTAAATCAACTTTATATGCCTCCAGAGGGCAAACAGTTTACAAACACACTTCTGTTATGAAGGAATGAAATGAACTTGGAATGAACCCATTACATGATCATATTTTTTTATTCTCCTATAATGTGATTTTTCAGAATAAGTGTTCCCATTTTCTGAGATTATCTTTATGTTGTCTCTGCTTTATGAAACAGTACAGACAGAATATGTTGTGCACGAGCTCTCTGAAGCGCCACAACACTCTGTGTCGCCAGATTTAACTTGACTGCCGGATTTGATTCAAGTTTCACAACAAAATAACATGATGTTTAAAGTATGTACAGCCTCAGACATGGCGTGAAAATAAGTTTTGACAGGAAATACGTGAAGGAATAAATAAATTTACATCAGCGAGGTGGGGAAAGCTATGAGAAGGTGAACTGTAAAGGTGGTTGTTGAGTGAGGACTTGACTGTTTCTAATTCTGGGATGCAGGCAGTGAGGTTTGTCTCCAGGGTTTCCCCCAGCGTTTGGAGAGTGTCGTGTGAAAATGTCGCCGCTGTGGTGCGTTTTGTGTGGCAGTGACCTTTTATGGATCACAAGGATGCAAGAGCTCCACTGCGCACAGGAACATCACTGTTAAAGTACATTATGTTTTGCTTTATACAATGAAAAATACAAACTATCCCGTGTAGGTCATTTCACATTTTCTCCTCTATGCTGTACTATCTTTACTTCTGCCTGAACATCTGTCTTTCAAAGCTGGACTGGAGTGAACAGCACCAATTTCTTTCTTCAGCTTTGTAGTTTACGAAACATTTGTACTCTTGATACAACTAAGACATTTCACAATAGATATTTTGATGAATAAAAAGGATGGATACTCCAAACAATGGGGATCAGTAGGTATCATATTGCAAAATCAATAACTCTTGATATAGAATGTATTCAATGCATTTTATTACTATACTTGAAAAAAAAAGCTCTGTCTCAGTGATGTCATAATTAGCTTTTTTCTGTTTGTCTAAACATTAAAGGTACATTGTGTAGGATTTGGCGGCATCTAGTGGTGTGGTTGCAGATTGCAACCAACTGAATACCACTCTGCTCACTCCTCCCTTTCCAAGACTGCAGTAATGTGAGCTGCTGAGTTCAAAACTGGGGTAACGCTGTTCGCCTCATTCAGAGGACATCCTTACCATGATAACACTACTTTAGGAGCAATGGAAATCAGACCGTAGCTGGTGGTACCACGGTTTTGTACTCATGTTACCACAGTTTCGCAAGCGTGTCGGAGAACTACGGTGACCTTCAGGTAACGTAAAAACGTGAAAGGCTTTCTCTAGCGCCATTGTTTAGATAGTTATGAGTATTTATATTCCATTTCTGTTAATAGATCCCCCGAAATGTTATGCACATTTCTTTAAACTGAGTTGGAAATGAAATATGTACAATTAATATGTTTGCAGCATTGGTAGGAAAATGATTGTATACTAAATAAATTCAAATGAAATTCAAATCAGTAAAAGTGATTTGGTAGATGCAAGAGATGAAGTAGTGCCTGATCAATGAGGTCAGTCACACTTTAATGCAAATACAGACGTTAGCTGCAGGGATGGACTACTCATAATATAGGCTATGATAAATGGACTAATTTAATATAGATGTCTGAAAACGTTCTGAATGATAATGAGTGATTAGGACCAAGTCCTGGAGAAGAAGAACATTTCTAATCCCTCTTCTGCATTGTTTGGTAATTGAATCAAGTCAGCCTCTTTTAAAAGTTATTTGTGAACCAACCACCACTTTCTCTTGTTTTATGCAAGTCTGTGTTCCATTTTAAGATAGTGCTAATTATAAAATGACCATATGATCATCCATATGGCTCATTCTAATTGCATCTCTTCTCATCTGCCATTACACACTGTTAATAAGCCACAGCTTTCTCTGTGTTTATACCTGTTCTCTTTCAGCCCACTGTCCTCTGAGTTAAAGGAGGAATCTGAGAACCAGATAAAAATATCACCTGGACTCGCTCCATCGTCCCCACTCTGTCTCACTCCTTATCATCCATTTGCCAACTTCTCTATTATTATCTTTCTATTTATGCTTGTTTGTTTGTTTACTTCTTTCTTTCTTTCTGCTCCTTCTCTCTGAAGATGCAGGTTTCCTGCCAAGACATCCGTGTCTTCCATAACATCGCCACGCAGTGATGCCAGAAACCTGCAGAGATAAAATAGAAGTGTATTATTTACCAGCGGTCATGGATTTCAGGGCTGACACTGAACTGGAAACTGCCTGCTCCACGATCTTTTAAAGGAATACTTTTATATTTTGGGAAACACGCTTATTCGCTTTCTTTCCGAGAGTTAGAAAATCAAAGCTGGTGCCTTGAGGCAATTAGCTTAGCTTAGCATAAAGACCCCCTTTACACCTGGCATTAAAGTGCGTCTCTTATCCAGATTGTATCTAGATACGATTTAACCTGATTACATTTACACATGGTATTAATACGTGTCTCCAATGTCTACGTTGAGATCCGATTGAGAGCCGATCGCTCTGTCTGAAAGGGCTGAGCGGAAGCCTCCGGGGGCTGCATCAACCTCAAGCTTGCAGCCGGACACTGCCGTGTGTAATGCGCATAGACATCAGCCTCAAGACGCCACCGTTTAAGGTGAGAGGGCCTTGCACACACATACACTTGTGTCTACACTAGCACACACACAGAGGGATGAGAAGATGAGACGCCGAGCGCAGACAGAGTGGTGGGGATGATCTCTCTGGTCACAGCGGTCCAATGACGGAGGAGCGCTGAGAATGTGCTACAGGTTGAGCCCTTAGTTATAGCACGTAACTCCTTGCAAAGACCTTTACACATAGGGGCATGATGAATACACAACACGAAAATGCAAAATAGTCGGCTGCAAATATTTTGCATGAAAACTATTCATACCGCCAGCTATGCAAATTTGCGACAGTTGCAGCACTTTTTCCAATAAAAAGGTTAGAATAGATTAGCGCAGGCAGACGACCAACTACTGGGATCCTATTGACCCAGAGCAGTCTGGCAGTCTGCCTGAGGTAAATTGTTGTGTAGTCTAAACTACAGTAAGCTGTCTTATTGAGTTTCCTTTTAGCAAAATGTGTTAGTTAATTTGAGTTCCCTCTTATAGACAGTTACACAATGCATATATCTAGGGCTTTTATTGTGAAAGGTAAGAACGGGATGAGTGGATCTTGTATGCGCTGCCTTTGTCGAGGTTGAAAGGATTAATAACATTTTTCTTCAGATATGGCACAACCCTCCACTTGGACTCAAGGATGAACTGATCCGATTTTGGAAGTCAAATGTCAAGGTCACTGTGACCTCATAAAACACATTTTTGGCCATAACGCAAGAATTCACGTGCTAATTATGACAATTTCACACAAATGTCTAACAGGATAAAAATTATGAAGTGATGACATTTTGGACAGACATGGATGTGAACTGCAACTTCACTTGTTGGCGGAGGCATACAACCGCGCTTTGTTATGTGGTCATAAGCTACATATCATGTCGTTTACAACAAAAGACGCCTCATAAAGTATTCAACAACTTCAAATCTGTGGTAACACACTCTGGTTACACTGATGCGCTCACATATGTGCATATGATTTCTATAATGCTTTTGAGCTCCACTTCAAATATAGCAGCTGCAGTCGAAGACAAACAGTAGGACTGAATGCCAGACAGAGCCTGGGTGGGCAGTTGGTTTGTATTAAAATATTAGTATTAGCAGTAAAATAACAGCCTGGCAATAAAACCACTATATCTACCTATTTATTTATTTAACTGTAGCCTCAGGCAACAGCAAACTGGTGGCCTGTCAGCTACACCCAACATCCAACCAGTGGAAAAGCCCCTCTGTGTGTGTGAGTGCATACAGTATGTCTGATTATTTATAACCACAACAGACAGAAGCAGAGCTAATGCAGAGCAGAGCAATAATAATTCTCCTCCACATACTCCTCGCCCCACACACACACACTAACTTTGTCCCCCTCTCTCTCTCTGTCTCTCTCTCTGTACCTCTCTCACTCCCCATCTGTCGCTCCCTCTCTCGTCCCTCCTCTCTCTCCGCTCGGTCGGTGAAGATGGATCACTCTGTGTCTGTCAGCAGTAGTATCACAGAATGAGAATGTATTGTCTGCTGTCTCAGATAATAAATGCTGCTATCTACGCTACTGTTCCCGGTCATAATAGATGGCCCATATCTACACAGCTTCTGTTTATGAGATTATCACAGCCCTCTGCCGTCCCCCAAGCCCCCGACAGGAGAGACGGAGAAATTACTTTATCGCTAGGGGGCCCCGAAAGTTATCATTTGCGAGGAATTCGTCGAGTGGGAGCTTTGTGAATTGGCAGTTACTGCCACTTCTGCTGTGGCGACACGCGCGCTAAGAGTGTGAGCACAGAAGCAGGAGAGGTTAAATTGTTCTGTGATTGCTCTTTTATGCTGCTTGAATCCGTGATGTGTTATTGAGAGAGGCCACCTGAAAGAGGGGAAGAAAAGATTAGCATCAAACCAAACTCTCCCCCCTCGTCTTCACGGTACATCGCCATTTATCTTTTTTTTTTTTTTTTTATCTTGTTTTGCTTTCTGCGAGCATGTACTTAGCTCATGCGAGTAATCACATATAGATCTCACACTGTGGAGGTTTATTCACATACAAAGAGCCGGGCGCTGAGTGCATTATTGAGATGTTTGGAGCTCTTTCCAACCAGCTCTTCTAGCTCAAATCAGAGCAGACCGTGTGATAAATGAAGGTCTGGACAGCAGAGGGAATCGGTCACAGTCACTGGTCACTGTTGGACAGGGTTGCCAGTCATTAGAGAGCGTGTGTGTGTGTGTGTGTGTGTGTGTTCATGTGTGTGTGACATTTATTACTGCCGGTCACTGAGGGAGTCTGTTGACATTTGACCCCAGTCTTGACCACCTGACCCGAGTCTGACCTCTTTGTCTGGCTCCGACTGCAGAGCAGAGGGTCTTATTGGCCCGAGCTGCTGACTGATGGTTCTCCTCTCCTCTCTTGGCTGACAGCCTCGACCTGAGCTTGACCACAACAGGACAGAGCAGGATGAGCCAACGGGGGCAGCTCGACATGACCATCATGTACACACACTGGGCACTTGGTACATATGGGGGCCTGTGATTATACAGCTAATTTGCTATGTTTGTTTTTATGCCTGTTAGTGTCAAAATCAAGTCTTAATATTCAGTTCAGTTTTAAAAAGTAAGTAAAAAATCATTTTGTGTAGGCAAAACACATACAGATTCACTGATTACTGATAATAAGCGAAGCAGACTATCCATATCCTGTCCTGTATTTGAGAGAGTTCTGGCTAAAAGCACTGACCAACACTTCATACTTGCTGACCAATGGCTCTAATTGGCCCAGGACCTGAACAAGGGCTTTAATTGGCTGTTGGCCCTGTCCGTATGAGCAGAAGGGACAGTTGGCTGTAAGCCGGGCCGCCTGCTCTGCTGCACATGGCTATTAATCTGAACTACTGTACAGTGTTGCCTGGATTTCATCTTCACACAGAGCACAAGTCCAATTTTAAAAAAAGAATTCCCTCATATTACTTCTACAATCTTGGTACAGTACATATCTGATGTCATGACTGATTTCACTCCAAAGCTAGAAGACCTTTACTAATCATGTCATCATGAGAAAAGAGACGTGAGAGAGATTTTTTGAGCTGTATCAGGAGCTTTTTCGCGACAATTTGACAGCGTTTATAAGTAAGAGTGCTGTTTCTATGTCCACCCATTTCTAATATGATATTGTGGCCTTTCTATAAATAAAGCTGAGTCGATAGCGACCAAGTCCGACTCCAATTATTGCCGTAAGCTTAAAGTTACATTGAAGTTTAACTTATAAAGGTCATCTGCGCTGCATGTGGCTTCCTGCCATCCGACGCTAAGAAGAAAGGGTTCTTATCTACAGTGGATAGTGCAGACAGGGAGATGAAATTTCGGGAAATAAAACTTGTGTTTAGTGTTTTAGTACCCATAAAACATGATCTCATTATATTGAGATGATTAATAGAATAAACATGCTGGATTGGATTGCTTCAAGGACTTTAAAAAGAGAGGGATGTTCCTCCAGTACAGAGTTGCTTTTAAAGCTCTCAGTATTTCATGCACTTCTGGACTTTGAGTAATGTCAGCATATGCCAATCATTTCAACCGTTCTGGTAATTGTTTACAGGCATGCAGAGGTATCATTTGACAACTATATTGTGATGTTTAAAATTGCTGTATTACCCAGTTTCAGTTATTCCTGTGGGGGTGTCAGTCTGCTGCTGCAGCGAGAAATAAAAAGGAAATAGCAAAAACGAGTTATACACTATACAAACGTACATAATGGACAACATCAATGTTGTCATACTGTGCATTTAAATATTCAGGCTGTTCTCATACACCATTCGTAGCTATACCAAAGTAATGCACTGTAATTCATATATCCCATGAAATCAATCTGTATGTAATCCACGTAATTGTGCACCAGGGAGTACATCTGAGTTTCGCCCAGGAGACCGGTGTTCGTACTCCGTGTGAAACCAGAAGTCAACGCTGATTTATGTGTCAGGTAACTTCAGTACTTAAGTAACGCCACTTCCGAAGTTATTTTAACCCAAACCGCGATCTTTCCCTAAACCTAACCAAGTACTTTTGTCGCCTAAACCTAAGTAAGTAGTTTTGTTGCCTAAAGCTAACTACGTTTTAAGTTGATCTTTTCTTCTAACTTCAGAAGTTATTTTAACCCAAACCACGATCTTTCCCTAAACCTGACCAAGTATTTTTGTCGCCTAAACCTAAGTAAATAGTTGTGTTGCCTAAACCCAACTGAATTGTTTCCGGAGAAGACAGAAGTTTATTTTGAAAAGACTGTATGCATGTAATGAACAGAAATTGACATGAACGGAAATACATACGTCACGTGTTGCTGGACATTTGTTTGAAAACGCACAAAAAAA
>CAKAOH010022249.1:12597-27116 GCA_916701665.1 Sebastiscus tertius
ATAATGGACAACATCAATGTTGTCATACTGTGCATTTAAATATTCAGGCTGTTCTCATACACCATTCATAGCTATACCAAAGTAATGCACTGTAATTCATATATTCCAATCTGTATGTAATCCACGTAATTGTGCACCAGGGAGTACATCTGAGTTTCGCCCAGGAGACCGGTGTTCGTACTCCGTGTGAAACCAGAAGTCAACGCTGATTTATGTGTTAGGTAACTTCAGTACTTAAGTAACGCCACTTCAGAAGTTATTTTAACCCAAACCGCGATCTTTCCCTAAACCTAACCAAGTACTTTTGTCACCTAAACCTAAGTAAATAGTTGTGTTGCCTAAACCCAACTGAATTGTTTCTGGTGAAGACAGAAGTTTATTTTGAAAAGACTGTATGCATGTAATAAACGGAAATTGACATGAACGGAAATACATACGTCACGTGTTGCTGGACATTTGTTTGAAAACGCACAAAAAAATTAGGAATAACTTTCCGTGAGATATCACATGAACCGCAGATGGGGATGTATGCATGTATGAGAACGTGTTGAATTATTGTATAAATGCCTGAGTGAAACTATGAAAAGGTATATTACGTCATTGAGATGGTGTGAAAAATAGTAGCAGCAATAGCCTATTGAGGTAAAGAAAAACCAATGAAATGCAGCTATTCTATTAAGTCTTTACATATATGAGATGTATAGTATTCATATTGCAATATTATGTGATAACATTGACATTAACAGATCTACAGAAGGTTACACACTGTATACTGTAATTGCACTGAAAGTGTCAAAGTAAACAGGAACACTATGCGCTAAAAAAAACAACAGAAAACTGCTGTATAAAATTTGTCAGGTTGCAGATGTAGTTAGCAACTGTGGATTTATTTACACAACTAGCTGTCTCCCTTATCACATTCTCCAGATGGAGACACCATATGTAGAGGAAGGAATTCTTCTTGGTAATTATGATCTGTTGTCCAGTCAAAACGTTCAGTAAGTTTACTTACAAGTGGCAGTTTATTGTCTACTCACTTGTGTCTTTTCCTCGAGACCGATTGTTTCCCTCGTGAAAGGTCGTCGGCTTTAGATAAAGTGTTTGCTTATACACCTTTAAGCTCAGTCATAGATTTTTAGAGCTAATTGGCCAACTGTTCACATCAATCAGAGAACAAACTCTGAGATAACTTCCAAGTCCAAGACTCTCAATAAATAAATACCCACAGTACAAACATCCAAAAACAAATGTTTGTGAGGCAGATAGCAGCGAAGAGAAACATGTGAGGTAATGTATAGTTGACCCCTGAAGCTACTTAGATATCAAGCTTAAATGTGAGGCTCTCTCCATTTCTGCAAGTAGTGCTTTTTTCGTCTTGAAGTGATCTTCACTTCTTCATTGCTTAAACAGTCCAGAAAGGTCAAAGTTTTCAGTTATGAGCTTGAGTCAGGATTTCCTGAAGCTTTTGCTGTAAGCTCATCGTTTGAAGAGGGAATAGTGTGCTGATATTATAGCTCCCCAGTTGCCCATCTCCTGCTTGCTACAATAAAAATGTCCCTGTTCTCTAGATCGTATTGATTTGTAAACCTTGACAAATGTCAGAGCAGGCCAGGTTCAAATCAGGCATCTACTTTATATGTTTGCTTACATTTCAGAGAACATAACAATGAACCACATGTCTGTGACACACGATCATTCAGCTCTGTTCAGTTGTATGTGTTGACTGCGTGTGTAGTAATCAGCTGGTGTTTGAGGGGAACATCCATCTAACTGTCACACTATAGTCCATAGGGACAGACAGACTAACACTGGGACTACACACACACACACACACACACACCTCCTCTCTGTCTGGCAGGCCATTGGTTCCTCATTAGATACAGAGGGTAAAGAGACAAACTGGAGACAAAGAGCAGCTTTGCTCCTGCTCTTTGAGTTTCCCCTCTCCTTTATCAGCAGTTGTAAAATATATTCCTCTCCTTTATCTGTATCACTTTCTCATTTTTACACTCTGCATGCTTAATTTTATTGTATCACAGAATGAACAACATCTTTGTTGTCACTAGCAAACTTCAAATCTGCTACCACAAACACAGGGCTTTCATCCAGGAGACCGCTGTTGCTGTCCCCCTTGTGAAACCAACAATGTGTTGTTTGTCTTTCACAACGTTAAGTTTCATTTTCACTTTACAAACGCAGTAATTTTAAGCAAAATCATGTTGTTTTCTTTTCCTAAACCTAACTAAGTGGTTTCGCTGCCTAAACCTAAGCAAGTGTTTTTGGTTGAATTTACAACATTAACCACGTGTTTCCTGCGACCGTAGTGGAGCGTCATAGTTTGACATGCTGGGATACCCAGCGTGTTAGAAAGTGACGTCAATGAGTCCTGGCCAAGCGTCAGTATGTGACGAGTTGGGCTGAGAATGTGTTATTATATCACATATATCCCCCCCAAACAATAACTTTACAACAGCTGTGGCACTTTTAACTCAATCCACATGCCTTCGTCAGCTCTTAATGTAATACAAATATTGTGTGGATTAGTGCATTGGAAGTGTTATTACCTGTTAACAGTGAGGCGAATACTCTATTACAGTTACAACTGACATTATAGGTGAAAAAAAAAATAATAATTCTGCCACCCGAGCTGCTGACCCCGAGACTCTCTCATCTAATTTCCAACAGATAAATTAATACGTACTACTAAATAGTCTCTAACCCTATTTGATGTTTATAGTTCAGTGTGAATGTTCATGTAAGTTCTGAAGTATAGACTATTAGTAAAGATTACAAATAACAGGATTTAGAAATGTTTACATCTTGATCACTAATTAGGCACCTGTAGTCGGCAACATAGGCAGTACATATTCATCTTGATGCTAACCCTGTCTCATAAACAGTAATTGGTCGACCTTTTCAGTGCATCTGCCTTTATTAAAGCACTAATTAAGAATCCCTTTAGGATTTGAGATCTTGCCAATTAATACAATAGTTCTCTGAAATACAAAGATTTAAGTCTTGTTCTTGTATTTCAACATTGTAGTATTTATTTTATAAAATCAAACGTTGTTTAATGGTGACATTACTTAAAGTTTTGATGAATCTTTAAGCACTGAACATTATAAAAACTCTAGAAACTGTCTGATGATATCTGGCTGATGTATTTGAAACTGTTACTAGATCAGTCACTGCAACCATAAAACTGCTTCTTATATTGGATGATGCACCTATAATTGAGTAGCAGCCGTATCGCCAGACAAGAACGTTGTTATTGGACGATTCTGCAAAACACCAGATTATGTTCAATGACATTTTTTTTTTTTTTACGTGCAATGCCAAAGTTTTAAAAATTCCTACTTTCAACAACACAGTTAGTGTCAGGCAACTAAAACGCCTGGTTAAGGTTAAGGAAAGATTGTGGTTACAGTGAATAAAACTTTGATCTCTTGCATAAAAGTCAGACGTGCTACGCCATTTTACTGAATGAAGGGCACGCTACTTGAACACTGGCAATGTATGTGAAATTGTGAGGTGTGAAAGTGTCCAATATGGACGTACTGCGAAGGGCTACTGGGCTGAAGGTACACATACCTTTGGCATGATAGAAAGCATATTGTTAATGTGTTTGATTCAGTTACAGTTTATGCACAAAACAATCAGACTTCATTTGTCAGTTCTACTTAAAAAAAGTTTCCGTGTACTGAAGTGAAGCTGATGAGGACAGAAAAACAAAGTCAGGATATGAGTGCTACAGGCACAGACCTGTACTGAGTCGACTAGTCTAAAACAGGATGAAAAAGCATGGGGCATTTATTTATTTCAACTTTTTATATCAGTGTTGCAAGACTCACCTTCATCCATGAAGAGAAAACTCTCTCTGCTCCAGATGGCAGGTCCACCTCAGACTACATCTTATAGTTCCCTCTACAAGTAAACAGTAAATGGACTTGCATTTATACAGCGCTCTCCTAGTCTTCCAACCACTCAAAGTGCTTTACAACACATTTCAGCATTTACCCATTCACACACACATTCATACACTGATGGCAGAGGCTGCCATGCAAGGTGCTAACCTGCCCATCAGGATTTAATCTAAGTGTGTTGCTCAAGGACACTTTGACATGTGACTGCAGGAGCCAGGGATCGAACCTCCGACCTTCCGAGCCACAACTAAACTAATCGAAAACAAAACAAAGACCTTACATGCTATATGCGATATGTCATCAGATTAAATTTAGTAATGTGACAAAAAGGCTGCTTAAATATGAAATTAAGACGTTTCCAGTGAGCACAGAAACAGAATCGAATCTTCCACGTCATGTCTCCACTTCTCAAAAGTATGTCTTTGTTTTTTCTTCGGCCCTGATGTCCCCTCCTTTTCACTTGCTGCAGTGCACCCGTCTGCCTGCCTCATAAATCCTACAACATGTCACCACAGTCTGTCTCCAGTTTACTGTCTCAGCTAGCCTCGGGGCAGACAGGCTAAACTGACATAGTGGGCGGTGAGGCTGTCCTATTTAAAGTTTCCTTTAGTCACAAGATTTCTAATCAAAATGAAGAACAAGCATGAAACACACCTTGTGTTTACTGCAGCCAGTTTACTCCCTAAATCATCAAGTTGAATTCAGTGGTTATTGTGTATTGTGTAAGAATATAATAATAATATGTATTATTTCTTTAATATTAGTTTCATTGTATGTAAATGAGTCAGAAGGGTCACTGATAGAACCGACTGACTACAGGGTGTCAAACACAATGGCAAGACGTACATAGCCTGTCTGCTCTGAACTACACGCACACACACACAAACACACGCACACACACACACACACACACACACACTTACCCCATGTGGAGCTGTATGGAGGTTTGGTGAATGGACTTGTTGGGATTAACATGTAAACAATAGTGTGGAAAAGGACACACACACACATAGAGACACATGAGCACTGGCAGACACAGCGAAACCAATCTGTGTGTGTGCATATGTGTGTGTGTGTGTGTGTGTGTGTGTGTGTGTGTGTGTGTGTGTGTGTGTGTGTGTGTGTTTCAGGGGGAACAATGCAGTGGCCCTCTCATTTTCATGTAGATGACGAAAGAACCCCCATCACACACACAGACATCTTTCTTATTCATCTAAAACTGGTAAAATGCTATCAAGACTCAATAAAAGTGTAATTTAATAATTCATCAATGCCCCTGTGACTGTATTCATAATCTGAACATGACTGTCAACTTACTTGACTGCATGGCCTTCTGCATGCGTCAGCCTCCCATCAGCGTCATCTCACTAGTCATCCTTTTGAAGCATCCTCACACTTTACAGCATGTACAGTAGAGGCATCTGTTTCACTTCCCAGGCCAGCGTTACTCAGCTCGAGGCTTGAGAGGTTATTTCCTGTGTTGGTTTTTAAGAGGAAACATCCCAGCTGCAGCTCTCTCTTTTGAAACCGTCCCTGAACAAGTCTGCGGATTATAGTAATGACATTACTGAGTGTGTTCTCAGAGAGACGTGTACAAGGGAACCCCTGCCTTTATGCTGCGAGAGCTGCATCCTCCTGTGTTTCTGTGTGCGTCCTGAAAGATGCTCTTTCAAACATAAATCACACTTCCAAGCGGCGGTGAATTCTGAAGAGCTCCCGTGATCAAGGTTATTGTCCTCGAGTGTGTACGCTGCCTCAGACTGCATCGTTCTATAAGCTAAGCCCTCTCTTGCCTTGGGACTCCACTAAATTAAAGGCATGCTGGCATCTCTTTCAAGACCTCAGATCTCTGTGAGTACCGCTGAGCAAACTTTCAGTGTCTGTACAGCGCCTGTGAATGTTAATTTTTTTATGCTCCTGCATACACCCTGCCAGACAGCCCCTAACTTTTTGTTTGTCTTTGAAGATAGTGTTGTCAGAGGGCTTCCAAATGCCAGACAATTGATTTGACTGAGGGTCTACGGATGGAGGGTTTTGTGTGATGTACAGATCATAAGGCCCTTTGAGGCAAATTTGTGATTTTGGGCTATATAGATCAAATTGACTCAACTTGACTTGGATTTACTGATGCTGATTGATTTATTTTGGAGTTTATATCTAAATGGATGGATAGTTGGCATACAACTTGTCTGATTTGACATTGGAGGTTGCCGTTCTGATCCCATCTCCTACCAACAGTCAACGTCGGTTTCTTTTAACCATATAGGTGGTCTTACCTCATCCTTAACCTTAGTATGTGTTGTCTAAGCATA
Organism: Sebastiscus tertius; assembly: GCA_916701665.1. Lineage (NCBI taxonomy): Eukaryota > Metazoa > Chordata > Actinopteri > Perciformes > Sebastidae > Sebastiscus > Sebastiscus tertius. The sequence continues at coordinate 18,833 of CAKAOH010022249.1, forward strand.
CCCAAATCTTTACCACAGAAATGACAAATCAGAACTAAATCCCCTTAACCTTTAACCCAAACCACGATCTCTCCCTAAAAGTCTTTGCACACCAAGTCCGTATGTTTTGTCCAAAATTGTCGCATGTTTAAAGATAAATACGACCTCACGTTGTGTCAATCACGTTTACACACTGACTACGAAACTTTCATCTGTCAAGTTTTCGAAACAGTTTTGTTTTTCTGCCTTTTTTCGCATCCGTCAAAAGCCAAAAGAGGATTGTTTGACCACTCAGATCCACCATACGTGCAAAAATCATCGTTCAAAATGGCATCTAATGAACTGATTCTCGCAGCGCAAATCTTTAGCATTAAAGGATTAAAAAAATGCATACAAGAAATGGCATTAAGCCTAACCAAGTTATTTTTGTGTCTAAAAAACAGAACGGATTTTTCTTTACAGTGATTTGAAACAGTTTAGGGGCGGCTGTGGCTAAGAGGTAGAGCATGATTTCCTGTTGTGTGTGGGGAACCCTGAGGACAGCCGATGACGCAGTCACGTGGGAAAGAACGATAGCCAATTGGGAACCAAGCTGACTGAAGAAGGACGGACAACAACAGCAGTCATGGCGGCCGCGGCTAATGCAAAAAGCGAAGGATAAAGTAGTAGTAAGATAGACCTCAGAAACAGAGGACCAACTTGTTGATTTGTGGCAATAACACAAGTGTATATTAAACGTCTCCATGACTTCATTCAAAAGTAGTGCGAAAACTAACATTACTAATTCTTCCTGCCTGTCGTCCGCCATGTTTGTTTAAACTAAAGTCACATTTGATTACGAGAGATTTTGCAAGATCTCTGGTTTAGAGAATCAGGACACTTGAATGGGATCTGTTAGTGTGTGGTGTGCTGTTAAATTTAACATAACATGTCGTTATGTGTGGTTGAAAAGTCTTTCAGTGTGGGCCAGCCTTAAGAGACAAAAAAATAAATTGAAGAAAAAAGATTAAGAACATTTCCACAGCCTAGGAAAACAAAAATCCTATTATTACTATACCACAATTGTATAAAAATCGATTTTCCAGGGAGGTATCCATGTGCTAGTGGTCTAAAGCATGTACTATGTAATCACTCTCTTTGTTGCATGTCATCCTCCTCGCTCTCTCCCTTTAGTTTCATGTCGAATAATGGCCAAAGCAAAAATGAAAGAAGGTTATCTTTTAAAAAGACACTGATGAATCAGCTGCGTGTTACAAAAAAAAGTACAAAGTAAAAGTGAAAGTCATTCTCGACATCCTGATAACACAGACACACATACATGGACACACACCTCCAAGCATGTAACAGGGAAGAGAACACAGGTGTGAGATGTAGGCTGTGATTTCGGTTAGTAATGAACACATAAATCTGCGTGCGTGCGTGCATGTGTGCGTGCGTGTGTGTGTGTGATATGCGTTGCAGCTTGAGGGGGATGTTAAAATGTGTCTGTGTGTTTTTCGGAGGACCCCCTCTGTGTTGCAACATGCTCTTGCACACTCTCCTATACTCCAGATGGTGTAGGTGACTCACACACTCTCACACACACACATCCAAAGTGCCAGACAGACATATAGTAAGCAGCAGTGATGTCAATGATTACAGATTGGTGACAGGATTTGATTAATTACTCCTGATAGAGGGTGAATGTGCTTCGATGTTCAGCAAAATGCATAATGATCCATATTATAGGCACACACACTTCTGCTCATATGCAAATATTAAACACACAAACCTTCTCGGAGAGCTGCAGTGAGGATTTACTTAATGAGCGAGTATTTGTGTGCATATGTGTATGTGGGCTTTATGATACTGGTTCATTATGTCTCCAGAGCAACGGTGGAAAGAAAGCGAGAAACAGACGAGATGAAGTGAATGTTAAGACAAAGATATTGGGAAGAGAAAGTGGCAAGAAGAGTAGAGGCTGTGACTACCTCTAAATAGGTTCATGAGAAAGACAGGTGTCTTTAACATTCTGGGAAATACACTTATTCGCTTTCTTTACAAGAGTTGGAAGAGAAGATTGATACCACTCTCATCTCTGTGGGTTAAGCGTGGAGCAAGAGCCAGCTGGCAATTAGCCTAGCTTAGCATAAAACCTTGAATCAGGGGGAAACAGCTAGCCTGGTTCTGTCCAAAGCTTTTAAAGAAAATCCTCCTACCAGCAGCTCACTTTGTATCTTTGATTGTTTAATCCAAACACAAACATAAAAACAACAATTTGTGGTTTTAGAAGGAGATACGTGGCGTATAGCAACTACTTTAAGAACGACAGGTTATTCATCTGCCCAGTACTTCTGTGCAGCATCTTCGCCGGTTGCCAGGCAACAAGACTCCATGAGGTCACTGCGGTTTGCTAAAACATAGTTACATCATATAACACATTTTTGTTAGTGTAATATGTGTTAATTAGTGAGTTTTAGAAGCTAAGCTAGGCTAATTAAAAAAACACGCAGACATGAGAGAGGTTGGAATCAGCATATTTTCCAAAATGTTGAACTATTCCTTTACAACTAAGAGGCATGTATCCAAAAGACTTTGCCAATCAGAATTGGTGTATTTTTTATAATGTTACACTAAACCAGGTAATGCGTGGTAAATCCTAAATAGCTAAGGCTAGCAAGCCCCTAACCTACAGTAGTTCCTCTTCCTATGTACTGCATTACATGTGAAAGGTCCTGGACTTCCCCATGTGAATGTAACCTTTCCTATATGGGATGGCTAACTCACCGGCAGCCCACTGTTTTTCTTTCCGGACACCAGCTCGCTCAGATCGGGCAACTCCTCTGGACTCCCCTCGGGTGCAGTTCCATCATTGCTGTCGGCCAGCTTGCTCCTCCATGTGTGCGGGACAATGATTTCGCAGTCATTTCGTCTTCAAAATGTCTTACCTCGTGGCCTGTCCGATCCAGCTCAGTACCTCAAATACCTCTCGACACAAGTGACCCTACCTCCTTCCGCTTGCCTAAACCACACCCGTGTCTAAAAGACATTCATCAAAATATACCAGTAAAGATTTATCATTACAATAATGTATTAAGCCCGTCAAAGGTTTTTATTTATTCTTAATCATCCACTTGATTGCCAGGAATTTAATTTTTTTATAAACACATCCCAACGATATATAGGTATATTTTTCGTTGTACTGAGTTTAGCAAACATTGGGCGATAAATGAGCATCAAACGTGGAAACTTTCTCCCTCAGTGTGCCCTGTGAAAGCAACCAACTTAGATTGAAAATGTCAAGACATCCCTTTAACAAGGCAGATGCGATCAAATTGTTCACTTCCTGTTCAGCAGACCAGGCATTGGGGATTTCTGAGGATTACATGAAAGGTCTACTGTGCAAAGCGAGAACTCTAATCACGTCGCTCCTAAAACTTCAGCTGCAACTCCCCTCGACGCATGTCTCTGAAAAATCCAACAATTGTGCACAAAGAAAGAATTCCGGTGCCCTCTGTTTGTTGGAGTGACTGAGTAAATGGGACCCTTAAGGCCGAGCTATGAGACCATCGAGACAATGGGGTATTTTACAACTCCCTCCAGCTATTTAGGCGGCTATTTCTAAAGCAGTGGCAGCCACTTTAGCCGGGGTCCCACATGGTGCTGTGGGCGGATATGGATAGACAGGGCAATTACACTGGATTGTTCCTCACACACACACACACACACACTTACACACATACACATACTTACATGCACTTCTAATGGCACTGTGATTTCAAACACCTTGGGAGGTGACCGTGAGACACACACATGCCTGTCCTTTGTCTCAGCTGTAAACCTTCCTGTGTCATCTAACACGGTAATCTATGGCATCATTAACAGCAGTAATTAACATATGGTATCCATGAACATCTGATACCAAAAAATTAACCAATCAGTCTGCCTCTTTGTCTGTCTCCCCTCTCTGCCTGTTTTACGTTAATCATATAAGAATATAAGACGGCAGCATCAACCCCACCTCCTCAGCAGCTCAACGCCTCCTCAGGAATATACAGTTTAATCTGCAAGTTCGTAAATCTCTCGGTCATAGGAGGAAAATCTGAGATTGAGTGGTATGCCACTTAAAAAATTGTGGCTAAAGATAGTACTGTAGCTGGCAGGACCTTTCGCGGTGTGTATCTGTGGGTGGCTCAGAAGCTCCTCTGAACCCCTGCTGTTATTCTGTAAAGAACCGAGCAGCCTGCAGCCCGATAATGGCTCCGCTGAATAGCTGCATGATTATACCTCTTTCTGTGAAATGTTTGTCTTTTTCCCCTTTTCTGCATTTTTGTCTGCACCTCTCCTCTTTGTCTGTTTCCTTCTTCCAGCTTATATTCTCATTATTTTCTCCTTTTCTCTGTTGCTTCTTTCCTCTTTATTATTGTCTGTACTCCAGCCCTTCTTCTTCCTTATTGACAGGTCTAGAGTTCATTTAACCATCAGACTTTACCAGCTCTATCTATCTGTCTATCTATCTATCCATCCATCCATCCATCCATCTCACTATCTATCCTCAATTGAGCAATTATCGTGCCTCGCCCCTCACTATAGAGTGCTGCAGGAATGAGTCCTAAAACCCAGAAATGAGTTAGCATTTTAACACTTCCTGTTCCGTCATCTCAAAGTCAATGGGTTTTTATTTAGATGTCTGAAATAAGGTCTGTGGTTAACACAAGCTTGAGAAGAGATTTTAACAGTTTGTTCTACGATATAAAATGCGTCAGTAAATGCCCCACTTGTGAATTTTGAAGCTTTTACGTTTCCTAAAAAAGGCGGTTGCTAACAAATGGCTAAATGAGACTACTAAACGTCATTGCGCCGTCTCGTCCGCCTACACAGCCTCGTTTTGTATACTTGCGTTCATGCGACCGTGGTGTAGTTCGTCTATAGCCTAACATCATCATTCAGTCATAGAAGTGGTGTTCATTTGTGAAGATTATCTTGCTGAACAAAACGTGTAAGTATCATAAATGTTTGACACAGAGCTTATTTTCTGCAATAATCCAAAACACAACGGAAAAATCCCATTTGCTATTAGTCGAGGGAACCAGAGCGATGCTAACTTCCATGTTGGCCAACAAAAATACGTCATCCCTGCAGCCCTCTATGACTCATTGAGAGCGGCCATTTGAACAACTATAATCAACTTTGCCTTTGGTTATCAAGTTGTATAAATTAGTTCATTTAGAACACACCCTCGCCTTTAACCCGAACCATAGTACTGGCAGATCACAAAACGATTCTATTAATTATTTATTTTTTTATATCTTATTATTATTTATATAATTGTCATATGTAACAGTTAAGGAAAACACAGGCAAATTATGTCATTCTGTCAAAAGTTTGTAGATCCAATTCTATTTTATTTGACCTTCCTGTAGCATTTATTTTGAAATGGTATGTCCTTTGTGAGATGACCTTGTGTTTGTGTGTGCAGGTATGATTGCTGCATCAGTGCCTGCTGTAACTAATGCATGCTGCTACACACTCTGTTAAACCCCTCACCTGGTACAGCCTCCATCTTCCCTCCTTCAGTGTCTTCAGTAACCTTCTATTGTCTCTCTGCACATATTCTATCATCTGCTAACGCATGCTCCTATACACACCACCGGCACATACATCAACACACAGGTACCTACACACACATACAGAACACAGTCACAGGCAGTATGTATAGGCTCCTCACACACACACACACACACACACACACACACACACACACATCCTGCCCTCTAACACTCACACACGCACTTATAATGCGTGCTATGGCATTATTATAACTTAATGCTAATCTTACAGCATCACATTATTAGCTGTTAATGTATTCTGGGACACTATTAGCTGCTAACACTAATGCTAGGGCACTATTAATGCTTAATGCTAATGCAGTAACAGTGAGAGTCCTGATCCAGCCCGCCCATCCAGGATTATGCCAAGCTTTATAATCCCTTGTTAGCTAGCAGCAGAGGCATACATCACACCTCCAAGATAATCTGAGCGCTGTGTGACAGCCGTACACCTCGCCTTGTCCTCATCTACTCCCATAATCTACTCCTTCTGGGATAGTCTCTCTATCAGCTACTTTGGTGATGATATGTTGGTACACATCACAGATGTTGTCAGGACAATCTCCCTTCAATCTAAAGCCAACTACAGAATCATAGTACAAACTGTGAGGTGTATACAGTGTGTTCGCCATTTTCTGCACGCCAGAGGGCATGAAATGCCGTTATAGGCACAATATCCACTCAATGTTATGTTGTATAGCATTCAAGGCTTTGTATGGTATATGCCTCAGGATAATGCCAGTTCACACAAACCGAGTCAGACTGAGTGGATGGATGGCTATTGCTATCCTTTCACTCTCAAAATTGTTCTCCTTTGCCGTTGTCTGAATCTCCCCCTCTATGAGAAATAAGTGATTGAGTTAAAGGGATAATTTTGGTGTTTTGCAGTGGGGTTGTATGAGGTACTGATCCATAGTAAGTGTATTACCTATAGTACACATCCCCATTGATTGTTACCACACAGAACTAAAGTAATGTACTGCTGTGGATGGGGCCGGCAGCAAAACATATTTTTAGCCACCTAAAAAAATATAAATTTCAGTTTAAGTAGTAGTTAGAATATTTTCGCCGGTTTTCCTTGCCATCAGTCAGCCCTTTCCAACGAGGAACCGAAGTTGTTGTATCCATCTATGCTCTCGCCAAAGCTGCCAGACTCCATTGAGAAAACCTATAATTCTACCTGGCAGAACAAGGGGGTTGCTGATCTATTGTTGCCTTGATCGGTTAGTTTGTTTGTACTGTTTTGTGAATTTGGAGAATCCAAACTAACCAAAGTCACACAAACAAACTAACAGATCAAGGCGCGGTAGACCAGCAATTGTGAGTCTGGTTGCTTTAAAGAGAGCATAGATAATGGCTTCAGTTACACGTCGGAAACTTAGACTGTATAGCCGTCTCATGGCAAGATAAACCGATGAAAATATTCTAAATATAGCGTACACTTAAACTGATATTGATTTTTTAGGTGGGCCTTTCTTTTAGTTGGCTAAAATACATTTTGCTACCGGCCCCATCCACACAGCAGTACATTGCTTTGCTTCTGTGCAGCAAATCCTGTCTGCTTCTACAAACTGGTGGCGTGCCGACCGTCATCTACTGTAGGTAATACACTGACTATGAATAAGTACCTCAAACAACTCCACTTAAAAACACTCAAACTATCCCTTTAAGCTACATGCTGATGTAGAAAGGTAAAGACAGGGAAAACAGGGCCTTCCCACCAAAAACCCAAGTTCAACACTGCACAGCACAAGACCATCCGAAACTGGCTATATTATTTCTGGCTATAATAAATAACCAGAAATCATAGTTTCAGATGGTCTCGTGCTATAATATAGCGTGTAGTCTAGTGTATGCTTCTAGAGCTATAGCAGCATGCATTACACTCGCCCGTGCAGTAAGGCCTGCTTGGTTGGTTGTGTATACTAGCTACAAAGGCATCTCTACCATATTACAATAGCCATTTTACCTCTGGCAATGTTTACTTTACTTAAATACTTTAATGTTTACTTTTAGTTTTACCAATTCTGGCAAAAAATCCAACAACCCTAAGGGTTTTACTCTTCTGTAGAAACATTAGAGTGGATTCTGTCTTACATTTCTCCCGCATTGGGGCAGCAAAGTAGTAAGTATAGTATGGAGATAGATCCATCCATCCATTTTTTCTGTACTCACTCACTGTTCAAGGTCATAGGGATAGTAGATCCTATCCCAGCATGCACAAAGCAAGAGGCAAAGGTACACTCTCAGGTCTACTACAGTCTATCCTGTGGATATACGTCTGGCAACTGGAGATTAAAACAAACCAGAGACGTCTGAGTCCAGTCAAACCAAAGGAAAATTAAGATAAATATTTGCTTGTCTGGACTTCTTGCCCCGTGTTTGGTCAAACACTAATCTTACTGGCTGAGTTGACCTTGCTGTATTGTGACTGCTATATTAAAGTTGCTGTCTCACTCTACTGGCAGGCAAACAGACAATGTATCTCGATAGCCAGACGTTCAGGTAGGCAACATACATACTTAGTAATGCCCTTTTCTCTTCTGGTTATCACACCATGATAAGAAACCAGCGGATGGAAAGCTGAGAAGCATGATAGGAGGGGAGAGGAGAGGAGGGAAAGGGGGGCAAAGAGAGGTAGCGAAGAGGAGAGAAGAGAGGTGAAAGAGGGGCGATAGGGATGAGAGGAGGAGCAGGAGGCAAAAAGGGGGGGAGGG
>CAKAOH010022249.1:27136-57744 GCA_916701665.1 Sebastiscus tertius
GGGGGGAGACCAGAGAGGAGTGGGGAGATAATGTACTGTAGGCTGATTAATGTCAAAGGCGCTGAGTCCTGAATACTTATGAAGCAGATGTCAATGGAGCTTTATCCCGCAAGGTTACACAGAGGGAGGGGCGGGATGGGAAGGGGAGGGGGGTCACGATCAGAGTCGGTAGAAGGGGATGAGGAAATGAAGGTGAGAATGAAACGGATAAAAAAGTTGAATGAGAAAGAAAAGAGAAACAAACAAAGCAGGGGTTGTGACAAGCAGGGAGGTGATAGAGGCCACGTCCACAATTTGAAAACGCCAATCCAAAGTTTTCTGTCTGCACTAGCAGTTTTAGATGTTTTTAAAAGTTTGTCGTCTACAATGAAACAGCAGAAAAACTCACACTCTTCTTTTGGGTTTGTACAGGCCACTTGAGCAAGCAACCGTACGCCATTCCAATTCAAGCTGCTTTTCTGCAGTTTTTGAAGCCTTGTTTGTTGTTTACAGAGCGAACGTGAAGAGCAGACCGTACCGGAGAGCCATTTTGGATGTGTCATGGATCACATGACAATAAAAACAACACTCTTACATCAGCATTTTTGAAAAGCTCCACATTAAAAAGCAAATCCGGAGTTTACTTTGAGCGTTTTTGAAAAGATTTGTGTTTGTTGGATGGGATGCCAAAAAAAGAAAAAGAAACAAAATTATTCATTGAGGACATGAGGCAGGGAGAGCAAGTGGTCCAGGCAGTAAAGATGATGTGTGTACCCAGATATATGCGTGCGAGTGTGTGTGTGTTCAAAAACAAGAAACCTGTGGACTGAATCAGCGAAGCCTGTAAGCCTGAATAAGCCACCACATCTGACTGAACACCACAAGGTGAACATTCATCTTAACGAGTGGATTCAACACCAAAAGGGCAACTCATAGTGCAGCTGTAGTGCATAATGTATTCTGCTCTTGAAAAAAACTGTCACATACAAACAAACAAAAGCCGAGCTACGCTCCTGATCCCAATGATGCCACCCCCCCCCCCCCCCCATCTCTGCCTGTCACTACTTGTAGACAACAATAGATCTTCCATCCTGTTTGTTATTGATGACAGCGCAGCGACCTTTCACCTCTGACCTCTAGGAGCAGCCTTGACCTCGGGTTTGACCTCTTGGGACACTTGTAATGATACTGGGATACATCTAATGACCCCTGGGCAGGGGAAAGGTCATTGATGAAAGGTCAAGAGCAGATGTCCCACCGCCACGGTGACCTCAGGAAGGGACTGGATCTGCTGATTAACTGACCGGACAGTCGATTGAGGTACGAGAGACGGCACAGGGAGGAAAATCTGGGTGTCTGTTATCAAAGATTACACGTTAACGCTGCTCACAGATCATTGAAAGGAGTCAGGAATTAGAGAAGGATGGAAAGACAACAAAGACAAACTGGAGACATAAGGAGACAGTGAGGGTGGGTGGATTGATGATTTAAGTATCGATACAACCAGTACAGTATCTTGTTTTGAGTATCGATACAAGCGGCAATAGGATTTATACCAACAAAATGGATCTGAAGTCAGACAGCAGCTGGCAGTACCACGATTTTGCACTCTGTGGCTCACGTTACCGTAGTTTCGGAGAACTACGGTGGCCTTCAGGTAACTTCGGGCTACTGTAGAAACATGGCGGTGCAACATGGCAGACTCAGTGAAGAGGACCCGCTCCCTGTGTAGATATAAACGGCTCATTCTAAGCTGAAGAAAACACAAAGCTTTGTAGTTTCAGGTGATTATACACTAATGAAAACATAGTTATGAATATTACATTCAATTTCTGCTAATAGATCCCCTGAAATTATACACACACTGTCCCTTTAATGTTTAAGTATCCTGTTAATGATGCATTCAATGACGCTTTACTTTCCCGTATGATAGTACAGTTGCCACTTTTAATAATAAAAAAAGTAATGGTATTGATATTGGTGACTCTGGCCCTGGCTTTGTTTGGTATAGGATTGAAACCAAATTGTGTGATTACACCCACCCCTAGTGACATGCAACAAAGGCCTGAAGACCACTAGACCGGTACCAGGAAAACAAAGATCCGTCCTCTTCTTGGTTCTTCGAGACAACAGAGAATGACACTAAAGTAGATACAGTATATATAGAGAGAGAGATAGGGAAATGATGGCAAATGCTTTGCATGTAAACTATTTTGATTGACTATTTGGGATAAGCCTACACTTTGCCTTAAGAAGCTGGAACCACAAGGATTATAGCCCCTGAAAAAAACTGATCCTACTAAAAAGTAGCTCACTGAAAAGAAGAACTAAAGATATAATCAGGCTCGTTGGACATTTTTAAGAAAGCCACTGAAAAACAGTTAGGTTGCTGCAGAAGATGGAGAAAAGGATGACAAAAATAAACCTGGATGAGAAGTTTGCCATCTTCTTGCTGTGGGGACCCTTGAGCAGGGCAGCTAACAGGTGCAGTGACCGAAATATGTATAAAGTGTTCAAACAGTTTCACACTTCTAGCGAATTTAACTTTGCTGCTACAGGTGTAACCTGATGGGGGGTTCCTCCCATGTTTGGAGTTAAAATGTGGCTGTGCTGACATTACTATTCCCCTCTCATCTCCTTCTTCCTCCTCTCTTTCATATCTCTCCTCTACTGTCCTCTCCTCTACTCCTTTAATCTCTCTCTCTATTAGTAGTCTATTTACAGCGTATATTCAGTCTGGGGTCTGGCAACACTTAACGCTCTCCAGAGCTTTATCAAGCCGCTGATAAACTGCGCGCACACACATTTACATACAGACACACGATTTTATGGAGAGATTTTATGGCGTGTGTCTGCAGGCATGCATTTGCAGGACATTCATGTCGGTGTGTATTGCTATATAATGCATGCAGTTTCTACGTGTTGTGGTGGGTATGGATATACTGTATAATGTATACGTGTGGTTGTATGCATCCATCTTGCGTGTGTCCGTGTGCACGTGTGTATACGTTATCAGCAGTGTCCCAGTGTGCTCGCCGAGGGCCAGTCTATTTAGTGTTCATAACAAAGCCTTTTACTGAGGCTCCAATCAGGATTAAACCCTTATCAGCACACACAGACCACAGGACACAGCCAGCCAGCGAGTGTGTCTGTATGTGTGTGTGTGTGTGTGTGTGTGTGTGTGTGTGTGTGTATGTGTGAGACAGAGGGGTGGGGGGTAAAGGGGATTATTTGTACGTGTGCGTGTTGTATATTGTGTACGTGCGTGTGTCTCTGCACATGCATGCGCATATATTTTGACCATACAAGCTCCTGTGTTTCTCATTGTGATTTCGTGTACGTACGCAATTGCATGTGTGCGTTTGGCATCTATGGTATCCGCATGTATGTGCGTCAGTGGACTTAAGTGTTGCAGTAAATATGAAACTCTGAAACCACATTAAATCTAGATTCAAGGCTGGCAACCCCCCTGTGGGTTAGATGATTATCATCAGTGTGTGTGTGCGTGTGCGTGTGTGTGTGTGTGTGTGTGTGTGTGTGTGTGTGTGTGTGATAGAGAAAGAAAGAACAATCAAAGATCAATCAAACAGCGATCAAAAGAAGGAAGAGGAGAGAAATCCGCGATACAATACAGTGTCAACTATTGCCAGACACTATAATCATGTAACAATTTCTGAACATAAAAAGCTTTAACTGGAGCATAAACCCTCTGAATCGTGTTACAGTCTACCCGATAAAACTGCACTTATTGCAACAGTTCCTCTGTAATGCCCCACATATGTATTTTCATGTTTATACAGAGGAGCTCAGCTCAAAGAGACAATAAAGTTTAGTGCGTCTGCGCCTCTCATGGCCCATGGCTGCAGATCCAAGGAGCGATCTCGGCACTACACTCATCTTTGTTCTTTTCTAGGTCAGAGCTCAAAGATCTGATCTGAGGTCTAGGATCCTATAAGAGATACTATATACTGTAGGCCTTTATTATTATGATAACACTGCATCTAATTATGCAGATTTGGCTCATTAATATGCATGAGCCACGCCGCCGCCAGGGAGGAGCCTGCAACAGACACAACAATGAGCCGGCAAAATTAGAGTAAACTGAATCTATGAATAAAAATCGGAGGCCACAGAGGATTATTTACACCCGTCTGTCTGCGTACTGTACAATGAAGGTGCGTGACACTATTGTAAACGACAAAACAGAGAAGTGTTAAATCTCTGTTGCTCTCTGCGTGTTTTGTGTTTTTTCATTTTCATTTAATAGAATCTTTTTTTCTCCATTAAGTGGATTTCATCGTAAACTAAACACATATTAAACTTATATTTTAAAATGTGCTTATTGTGCTTTTCATACATTTAATCACAGTCATTGAATTACATCTGTGAAGGAAAAAACCACAGAGGATCATTTAATATGGTCTGTCTACTCGGATTCTACTGTATACTAACAGTGCATTAACTTCTAATTAAAACAGGAAAAAAACAGCACAATTTTGAGAGAATCCCCAAAGAATACAATCACTCAATTTAAAATCCTCCCCAAGGCTTTTGCTTTAAATATGTTTTCAGTGAACTTGACTGATTAAATAAGCATTAAAATTCAGAAACAGCTAAAAAGAAAAACACAAGAAAAAGTGTTGCTTTCTCCTTGGTCTCAGCGTCCACTTTCAAAGGTACAAGTCACAATAATAATTGCACTTAAACCAAATAACTCACAAACTAAATAGCAGATTATAAATGCAGAGTGAAAACAAGATAAATATATTTAAATTTGTAATACTCCAAGACGAAGTTCTATTGTATTCAATAGATCAGTGATGAACTGAATCTATCAATATCTCAGTCTCAACAAAAATCACCATGTTTTTCTGCACATAAATACAATAAAGGTAGACGCCTCCGTTGGGCAACGAGGATGAAGATTTAATGTGACACTTCTCTGTCAGCGTGCCGTGCCTGATATACAGTAAAGGTACATCAAAACAGAGTGAAAATTGGACGGGCCATCACAGTGCATTTGGATATAGGAACAGAATTAGGCTGAAGTGAATCCATGAATAAATATCAGAGTCCTCGGAGGATCATTAACACCTGTCTGCCTGCTAATAACCACTACTGTATGCTAATGTGTTGTACATTTATGACCTGCTGCTAGCTTTTAAATGCAGAATAATGAAACTCGGGTGTATTGTGAAGATGCACAGACCGGATCACAAGTCTGAAGAATATTTTTAGTCACATTCAGTCGTAGCATGATGGCCAAAAAATGACATTAAACATTGATGAAGTGAATCTATGAATACATATATCTGCCTCCGTGGAGGTTCACTTCTTCCTCGGTGCTCACTGTTACTGCTGTGGATCCTAACATAGTTTCTATTCTCATTTTGGAACAAACGAAACACTTGCTGATTCACTAAAATCGTGTTGTTTTTGGAAAATTTGTGCAACCTTTGTCTTGCATACTTGCAAACACACTGCTTGTGGTGTGTCTTTAACCTAGAATACAGGGTCAGTTAGGGAAGAGAAAAGAGGAAAAGAGAAGATTAAACTTTTATAATCTCCACGGAGAAACTGGGACATTGCAGCATCAATATTAACAAAACATATCACTTTATTTTTTTCAAAAGAAAGAATGTGAAAATAAACACATGTAGCTTGAGGGCGTATTTAAATTACAATTAAATCACAGTCGCAACCGACAATTTCAACAGGAGATGTGTCGGTGAAATGTGTGATTCAAAAGTATGAAAGACCAAATTAACGATGCAGCAGACAACCAACATGTGTCAGGCTCTAATCATTCGTCTGGGAGCCATTGTTGTGAGGTGTGACAGACAAAGAGGTGGTTTTTTTTTCCTAAACTCCCTGTCTGATTATTAGTCGTAAATGTACGTTAATGAGTTAAACATTCTCAAACATGAAACACATCAAAACGCAAAGCAGTTAAGGCATATTCTTCACGCACTGCCCTTGTCACACGTTGTTAAAAGACATCATGACGTTTTCATTTCATTATTTTGCTGGAAATCAGGGTCTCAATGTTATAAAATCAAACTGCCGTGATGGATGTTCATTCTTCTAGAGATCTAACACTCAAAGAAAGTGGTCTATCAAATTATCGGCTTTGTGTGTGTGTGTGTGTGTGTGTGTGTGTGTGTGTGTGTGTGTGTGTGTGTGTGTGTGTGTGTGTGTGCACGCGCGCGTGCGTGCGTGTGCGTGTGCCCGCGTGTACGTGTGCTTGTTTGTTCTAATGAGCATCTGTCGGTACAGACCTGATAACCACGGTAACACCCGGGGTGATTTGCTGCCCGTGTTCACAGAAGCTCTGAGGCTCTATACAGCGAGGTCAACATCTGGGCTAAAAGAACAACTGTCACACCCTGCAACACTTTTATCACTGCTGTCATTAAAATGTAGTAACAGAGGTGCACTGGTAGTATCTGTAACACTGGTAGCACTGGAATTAAATCATATATGTAGTTTAGACGACAAACACTCTTCATTTTATGGACTTTAGGGAAATAAATTAGAAAGGAAGAAGTGTGTGGTGTGGTCGGAGACTCTACAAAAACGAAGAAGTTGTGCAGAAAGTAGTTACAGTACCAAACATTTTATGATATTGAACTGCATGGGTGGAAAGTGATGAAGTAAATTTACTCCAGTAGGTACTTGTACTTTACTTGAGTATTTAAATTTTCTACTACTTTATACTTCTGCGCCACTGCATTTTTAAGTGGGAAATATTGGACTTTTTTACTCCACTACATGTTAGGGCTGTCAATCGATTCAAATATTTAATTGTGATTAATCACATGATTGTCCATAGTTGATCGCAAATTAATTGCACATTTTTTATCTTTTCAAAATGTACCTTAAAGGGAGATTTTTCAAGTAGTTAATACCCTTATCAACATGGGAGTAGGGAAATATGCTGCTTTATGCAAATGTATGTATGTATTTATTACTGGATATCAATTAAAAACACAAAACAATGACAAATATCATCCAGAAACCCTCATTTAGCATGAAATAATATGACTTATGGGTACCCATAGAACCCATTTTCATTCACATATATTGAGGTCAGAGGTCAAGGGACCCCTCTAAAAATGGCCATGCCAATTTTTCCTCACCTAAATTTTGCATAAGTTTGGAGCGTTACCAATGTTTTCATTAGGTTTTGTATTTTCTTATGATGCCAGTATCTTCACTCTAGCTTTAAAACTGAGCCCTCTACAACCTAAAAATCGCAAAAATTGCATTAATGCGTTAAAGAAATTAGTGGCGTTAAAACAAATTTGCGTTAATGTGTTCTTATCGCTTTAACTCTGACAGCTCTACTACATTTGTTTGATAACTTAAGTTACTAATTAAAGCTGTTTCACACCAAACACGAATTTTTGTCCAAAAACTTTGCACGAAAATTTAGAAAAACTGATTTTAAAACTTATGAATGTTTGCACACCCCTGCGGAACATTCATGCGGGGGGAAATAAATTCAGATAGATCTCGAGTTCAGTGGATTTCTGCCTTCAGAAATATATGTTTGACCAATGAAATCCTTTGTTCCAACTGATCACTGTCATTCTGCATAATAATGAGCCATGCGCTCCTGTTTGTTGCACCGACAATGTGTATTTTCGGAGCAATGGGCCTTGGAACAATGGATGTTTGATTTCGGGGTAATGGACTGTCGGACAAATGGGCTTTTTTCGGTCCAATGGGACATTTTTTGGACTATTGGTGTTTTGGAATAACAATGGGCCGCCCCCTTCTCAACACCCAATAATGTACGATAAACACCGCGAGGACTAACGTACCTCAAACAGCCAACAACAGCTGGCGTTTGCATCAAATTTGGGGTCTGATTAATCAATGTATTTTATAGTTAACGTTAACCAGTTAGAAATTCTCTGTCTGTGTTTTAGTTGTGTGAAGTTGACACAAATGAAACACGGCAATGCAGATAATTCGCACCGGAACCGGAGTCCAAAGCTTTTACTTTTCAGATTAATAATACTACATATAAAATATGATGTAATATTATAGATTGAGATAAGATAAGGAGGGGATTCTCAAGGTACTGTAGCATTGTATAAAGTAGTTAAAATTTGCTTCAGCATTACAGTGATGCTTACAGTACTTCTCCCACCACTGTATAACTGTGGCTACCAGATCTGTTTTCGAAATTCTGGGTCTCAAGACAAATCTCAAGTCTTGTCAAAGTCAAGTTCTTTAAGGCAAAGTCAAGTAAGTCACAAGTCTCTATTGGCAAACTCAATTGGACAGCTAGCTTCCACAAAAAACTATAAGCCAAGTCATCACCATCAAGTTTCATTCTTTTTGGTCTGCTCAGGTTTGGTTGTCTCAGACTGTTGAGGGCTGAGATGTATCAGCATTTCTTTGAGCTCTGTTCACAGTGACAAATAGGTTTGCTGGTTGTCACAGTATCGCTATGACAAGACAACCTTGAGCTGCTGTCACCTGCTGCAGCTGAACAGGATTTTTGATATGGTGATTTTGATGTTTATTGCGTATTTGTTCCGTTTTGCTACGCTTAAAAACATAATATAAAAATGTAGTTAACGTCAGTGTCACCTTGTGTTTTTTATGTGGTGAATCTTTGGGAACCACTGTTTTACATAGTTGAGACAAAAAACCTTTCAGTGTATAAACCTATTGATTTAATATTCAATATGTGTGCTCATGCAAAGCCTGTCTGTCACTGTCACTTCATTTTTTAAGGGGGTCAAAACTTGACGTATGTTATTGCTTTCACTGAACTTGACCTCAAGTCCAGTCTTTAGGTAGTAAAGCCACACAGCAGTCAAATCCAAATCAAGCCTCTCAAGTCCAATAGACAAATTAATTCAATTCAATTTAACTGTATTTTAGACAAATAGATCCATATCAGAAAAAATAATAAAATAATGTAATGTAACAGCATGTACTGTAACTGTTCCACTTTTCAGTCCTACACTAAATGAACACTACATTTGCTCAATTTTGTATGAATGTGACAATGTTTTAATGTGCTTAACACACTATAATGATCGCATGTTCGCATCATTGTTGTACAGTAAATATCGTTGATCTGTTTTCTCTGCAGATATGTGCAAGGTGTGTGTGTGTGTGTGTGTGTGTGTGTGTGTGTGTGTGTGTGTGTGTGTGTGTGTGCATGGTTGGGGTCAGGCATAGACTGTATGTAAAAGTGGACATAGTCACCGTGACGTTACCCATTAGTTTGTGGTCTTGAAGCCTTAAGTTTGGCATTTTGGCCATCGCCATCTTGGTTTTTTGGAACCAGAAGTGACCATATTTGGACGACAGGGTGGCAGGTACTGTTAGCATAACAAACGCTAAGTTAGCAGCTAACTCTAGGTAGCTAGCTTGGTTATCAAGGAGCTTCCGTAATTCACGTTAATTGTGATATTAATTGGGAGTGGGAGTGGCTGGCTGGTGAAAAAGGAGCTTGTACCTCCCGGAAAAAATGAACAGCCAACTTCTTAGTGTGTCTTTTAGTAGCCTACAATCAAACGCTGAACAACGCCGTGATAGCGACGTAGTGGTAGCGACCTGCCACTCAAAGCGGCCACGCCCTTAATTATGCCTAACTTTAACCCTTAATATAATTCAAATGGGTGAGTGTAAACATGTTTTTTATTTCTGATGTAAAGCTGGGCATTTTAACACGGGGGTCTTAACTTGCTTTTGGAGCCAAGTGGCCGTTTGAAGAACTGCAGTTTTTGGCACTTCCGCGTTGCCGCTTGGGGTCAGGTAATGTGCGGCGGTTTTGTATGTGTTCATGTGTGGAAATGTGGTAGTTTGTGTCTCTATTGGTCCATTAAAGTGAACCACACAGGATGTCTGTCAGTTTGAAACATCGCAGGGGACAGAGTGTGTTATCCCGAGGCCCCAAAGGTGTGTGTGTGTGGGTGTGTGTGTGTGGGGTGCACAGAGGCGTGACTGAGCCAGAGGCAAAGGAAGGTCACCTCACGTGCACGGCTCGGTGGAACAGCGCCTGGCGACTGTGCACGAGGAGCCAAGCACCAGCAGTCTCCCAAGGACAACAAAGTGCTTATGCAGGAGAAAAAAAAAGAAGAAGGCTGTAGAGCTCTCTGATCACACACCTCAGTATTCAGTATATAGGCTCATGCATAGACATAAACAGAACAAAGCCTCTTGACTGAATGTCTCTCTCTCATAATATCTGTATCACTCTGTCTCTCCCACTCACACATTTACGGTAATGTATCTGTCTTCATCTCACTATTTAGACAAGTTATCTACCTGGGCCGTGTGTCCCTGCTGCAATGTCAACACATTTACTTTGTAGATTTAATACAAATGATTTTGAGGAATCTGTTGCACGGGCCCTTTCTTCTCGGAAGACATTTTGACATGTCACAGTAGGAAAAGCACAGGTGTAAAAAATAAAATGAGTGATGGCTGACTTCCATTTATCTGCTTCAGTTTCAGGGTCCTGGTAGTCACACTGCCATGACTTATTGGGACACTTGAACAGAGCAGAGCTGTCGTTAAAGTTATTACAACATCTGTGCTTCTCCTACTACAAGTCAAAATGTTTGCTGTGAAAAAGGTCAAATTCTCCACTCCGACTCTTTCCATCTTTCACTTTACTTTTTTTTTATTTAGACTTCTTAGAAATTCAAACATAACGGAAATAGACACATTTCTTGTAACATTTTCAACTTTTGAACCCCATTAATCTCCAGTCTACATACACACACCTACAACTCCACAATCCACATGCCATATAACGCCAACGTCCCCCGTTCTATTCCAGCCGAGGGACCTTTGTTGCATGTCATACTCCTCTCTCTCTCTCCTCATGTTTCCTGTCTGTATCTCACCAGTCACTGTTAAATAAAGGCAAAATGTCAATAAACGAATACAGTAAAAATCCCCCCCAAAGTAAAAAAAAACTAAGTAACAAATAATTTCATTAGAAAAGAAACAGATGTGTACTTACAGTCTTACCAATAATAAAGTTCAGAGACCTATCTGTTGTTAATGAACTCCAAGAATGGGCTTAAGGGGAATAGTTCAGGTGTTTTGAAGTGGGGTTGTATGAGGTAGTTATCCATAGTCAGTGTATTGCCTACAGTAGATGGCGGTCAGCACGCCCCCAGTTTGGAAAAGCAGACAGGAGTTACCGCATAGAAGCAAAGCAATGTACTGCTGTGGACACCGTGGCCAGCAACAAAACGTATTTTAGCTACCTAAAAGAAAGGCTCACCTAAAAAATCAATATCAGTTTAAGTGTATGCTATATTTAGAATATTTTCACCGCCTTACCTTGCCGTCAGACAGCCTTTGCGATGGGGAACTGATGCTGGTGTATCCATCTATGCTCTCGCCAAAGCCACCAGACTCCATTGAAAAAAACAGTAATTTTACCTCGCAGAACGCAGGGGTTGCTGGTCTACCGCCTTAAACTTTCTGCAGGTTGCTACACTGCCCCAATTTTCACATAAAATGACCTCAGTATTCTCACTGGTAACCACAGACTGTATATAAGAAGTGGACGTAGTCACCGTGACCAAACAGTGGACTGCTGTTTTGAGGCCTCGAGTTCGGCATTTTGGCCGTCACATGTTGTTTTTTTGCAACCAGAGGTGACACCAGAGGATGGAGCTAAGTACAACCGAACGCTTTTAGGAGACCAAAATGTTACAATTCACTTTGATGAACTGAAAACACACTGTGAATGGGTTAAAGTTGTAACACAAAAACACAGACAACTTTCAGACATATCAATCACAAGGTAGCCACCCCCTAAAGCATACCCTGCTTTACGGTCTATTTGACTCTAAATGGGACCATAATTTACTAAATGAACAGCATGCCGTAGTGAAGAAGACTTGAAACTAGCGATTGAGACCATAAACTCATGTTTACAATGTTTACTGAGGTAATAAATCAAGTGAGAAGTAGGCTCATTTTCTCATAGACTTCTATACAATCTGACTTCTTTTTGCAACCAGAGGAGTCGCCCCCTGCTGGCTGTTAGAATTAATGCAAATTTAAGGCACTTCAACATCGGCTTCACTTTTCAGACCCGGAGGTTGCCCACTGGTAC
The DNA here is from genome assembly GCA_916701665.1 of Sebastiscus tertius. Classification (NCBI taxonomy): domain Eukaryota; kingdom Metazoa; phylum Chordata; class Actinopteri; order Perciformes; family Sebastidae; genus Sebastiscus; species Sebastiscus tertius. Next base: position 39,225 of record CAKAOH010022249.1, read on the forward strand.
CAGGTCCTATGACTCTAAATATAACTTGTTCATAACTGGGCAGGATTTCCAGCCAGTGCTTACAGTAAATAACGAAGGTATATCTGATTTCCTCCGTCTCAATAATTCTATATCTTGTTAGCGTTCCCACCTGGCACCATAGTTTGCGAAAAATCAATGCATCAGCAAATTCTCAGTCATAATACCCATCAAACATAGGGCAAAGCTTTTAGTCAGGGACGCATTAAACATCTCCACGTCCATACTTTTTCATTTCAGTAAGTATACGTGTCATATAACAACTTTCTATTTCCGTGCAGAACCTTGTTTCGTACAGTAAGTAGAGCTGTCCATTGCCTGCAACCCTCCTCACTCTCCTCTCTGCCATCGGTGGTTCAGCTGTTGTTTCTCATTATAAAAACCACCTTATTGTGTTTCTTATTATCCCAAGCTGCTCCAAGCAACCAGTATACTGTGTGCATCAGTGTGTGTGTGTGTGTGTGTGTGTGTACAGTAGCTGCCAAATGGAGTCTTTATTTGCCTCCAACCTTCTCTCTCTCTCTCTACTCAGGTGTTTGTCTCTTCTGTCCCCTCATTATAAAAACCACTTTACCCCCTTCTCCCCTCTCTCTTCTTCACATCTCTTTCTTTTTCTCCCCCCCTCCCCCTCCTTCCCCCTCCATTCTCAGCCTCCTTTTCCTTACTACTCCTCCCTCCCCCCTTTCTCTTTACCTTTCTCTCACTCATTATCCAACAGCTTGAAGCAACCAGTCAGCCATATGTGAGTGAAAACTGCCACCTCACACTGTTAGCTTGTATTATATCGAGTCTGCTCTTTGCCTTAAACTTTGCCCTAAACCTTTGGCTATTTCTGTTCTTTTAAAACAGTAAAACTAATTAACCGAGCAGCTCGCAGCCAGCGTTCAACCATATGTGAATCTACCTCGTAATTCTAGCTGGATTCGTGTTTGCCTTGAAATCTTTTCTATTGTTTTTTTCCTTCTTCTCAGTATAACTAATTAGTGAAGGAGCTCGCCATCAGCCCTGTGTGGAGCTTGTTCGGTAGCCTTGTTTGTACGGAAACTGTGTCGGCCACAAGCTATCTCTGTCCTGTCCCTCATTAAGGGATTCCAAGTTGTGAATTTTTACATTTCATATTTCTACATTTTTACTTTTCTTGAAGCTATAATGGATGAATTGATTGCATGTAATGTGAATAGGGTCAAAACAGAGAATTATCATGAGACTCTGCCGTTCCCTTCAGCTCTACGGAGTGTTTTAGCGTCTTTCAGTTAATTGTTTTGGTTTTACGGCCCACAACATGGTTCAGTCTGTCCGCTCTCATCAGATTAAGCTGTTTTAAACTCTAATAAACCCTTTATACACTACCTGCTCAGCACCAAATAGACACAGTTAGCAACTAGCTAGTGCACAAAAGTGTATTTAGGGATTATTGCTGCAAATATTTCGGTCAGGACTTGGTGGAAAGCGAAAATAAAGCTGATGGATGAGTGAATATTGGACATACATTCACCAGGTGGCCATAAACACAACTCAAATAATTTTAATGTTGCTCCACATCAAGCCCCCAGGAAGAGCGCCAGGCTCTGAAACAAAATTTGGTAGTGGCCAAGCGGTGGGACTACAACTTCCGTGTCCGTCATGTGATGCCATTGGGCCCAAAAATACTCTTTCCCATAGACTTACATTGGGAAAGAGGCATCCGTAAATCAGCAGATCTTAACCCTTATTTAAATCATTAGGTTCTAAAAGTTGTAAAATGCACTAATAGCTGAATCCAGGGTTATTTCCCTTCCTCTGTTCATGTGATTGAGACCCAGACCGAGGCTGTAGCGAGGGCTGAGTTAAAGGAAACGCTAAAGTGCCTGCTCTCTGGGCCCAATAGATGAAGAAGATCGCCGGACGATCCGGGTACTTTATCACTCAGCAGTCGAGCCATTTTGGCTTCATGCGCCACTGAGCAACTCTCATAGGAATGAACGGGAGCCCGCCTACAATGCTGTATCCAGTTCTCTTTATACATCCATGCTCCACATCAGCTGGATGTGTGAATAAGCAGCTGTTGCCTAACAGGTTCACCATAATGACTTGATAATATATCCATGTTGTGTTTACAGCTTGTTGTGCTGCCCCCAAGTCGCCAAAGAAATTAATCAATGCAACTTTAACATACATTTCTGTATTAAATATGCCAGGTGTAGTATTACAACGATTAATCGATTAGATGTCAACTATTAAATGAGTCGCCAACTATTTTGATTATCGATTAATCGGTTTGAGTAATGTTTTAAGAAAAAAAAGTTTAATTCTCTGATTCCAGCTTCTTAAATGTGAATATTTTCTGGTTTCTTTACTCCTCTATGACAGTAAACTGAAGTTTACTAAAGTTTTGAACAAAACAAGACATTTGAAGACGTCATCTTGGGCTTTGGGAAACACTGATCGACATTTTTCTTTCATTTCACATTTTATAGACCAAACAACTAATTGATTAATCGAAAAAATAATCAACATATTAATCGACAATGAAAATAATCAATATTTGCAGCCTTATTCAGATGTTGCACTCTTTTGTGTGCTTCTTTATCTGGCCTGGGGTGGTAATGTATTACGCTGTAAGCAGATATTTTATTTATTTATTTATTTTTTAATGTGACCACTCTCAATCAGTTCATTAGGAAGTGTCGAAGATAACAGACCTTTATCATTGATTCTTCTTTAATTCAGATTTAACAGTTTGTCCTCTGACAGTCACTCAAGTGAAACTGTCATTCAGTTCACTTCTAACAAAATGATGCTATTTCTTAAACAAGCAAGTCAGCAGTCTTTGTAAAAGTCCTCTCCACGACGATGACAACGCTATAATTCACTTCCTGTGTCCCAGAGGGTCAAGCGTGACTCGATCCAATCAGAGACCATGCCAATTAGACGCCTCAACTGGCACTTAATTACCACTCTGAAGAGGCTGATGGGCCATTAATTAGCAGGACATTAACGGGACTGAGTGTTCATTAACAGCAGAGCATATTAGAGGAGATAAGACCCGATTGTAACGGACTCTGGTGGAGGAGAAAAAGGCTGAAGCTGTCTCCAATAGAATTAGATGACCTGCTACGGCAGTCAAGTCTGGGATAATAATGTTAACAATGGCCATTAAAGGGGAATACCACTAATTTTAATGTGGGAGTATGTCACTCATGTGGCTGAGGTCTGTATCAGCGCATGTTACTCCCTCATTAGCCTCAGAAAGTGGTATTGTAAACACAACAGATTATACTATCCATTGTTGCTATGCTGGGGCTGGGAGAAGGAGAAAAATGTCTTAAAATCTTCTTTTCTTTAAACAAGTAAACAAATCTGCCAATGCAACAAGAATATTTCAACCAGTTTCTACTTGAATCTCAGTATTTTTCCAAAAATGAGTATCTATATTTTGAAACAAGAAAGAATTAGACAGATCACTGCACTAGAATAAAAAGTGAAATGTAATTTTTAGAAAATACTTAAAACATGTTGAAATGCATTGCAACTTAAACTTGAAATATTGCCACCACACTGGCTTTTTCTGACTTGTTTAAGAAAATAAGACTTTAAGAACTAAATTTTGAACAAAAAGGTCCTGATAAAACAGACAGTTTTTACAGTGAAGATAAAATCTGGCAAAATTTGTTCAGCCAGCTCCCATCATGAAATATTTACTGCTCCTACCAGCTGCTATACTGCAATTTCTTCTGTGTTAACTCAAAATGATGTTGGCTGGACTGATCGATTAGGGCTAAAGCGTAAAGCGTGAGTTACACTTACCACCTCTGCGAAGGTCGAGAGTATCCGCATGGCCAAAGTGACGTCACACCATCAGACACGGCCCTTCGCGGGGTTTCTGTGCGGCAGGTTTTCGCCTGTCCATTCACATCCAAATTTCCGTACTATGCGTAAGCAAATGGGCGGTGAAAATTAAGAACTTTGAGGAGCTTTGAGAGTGTTGGTTTACTTCGAGGTGAACCCCGCAAGGAGTATAAAAGATCCAAATGTTTCCTCAACACGATTCCATGTCAGCTCATGTCCTTGCGGAAAGTATAACCGAAGCTTAAAATACAACGAAATCATCCCCTAACCTCCGAAGAAGAACAGCGCACAGCCACTTTTCATGCCTAGGGGCCTTATTTTAGCGATTATATGCTATTTTAGCATATAATTATTAAATAATGTTTATAATAAAGTAATTTTTGATCAATTATGAGGCAAATATTGGGGTAATTCCAAATAAATTTCAAATAGGTTACTTGCTAATTATCACCTAATTACCATGAAATCTGCGGACCTGTAAAATGACGTGTTACCAAGCTGGTAAACGTGAACATGATGTCAGACTAATACGTATTACTTGTTACTTGTGACTTAGTGGATCTTTACAAATGAAAAAAGATAAATTGAAAAAAGAATGGAAAAGAACATTGTCATTTATAAAATGTTGTACTTCAAGTTATACTCACCCACATAGTATACACAGTCAAAAAGGGTAAAGGTTGGGAAACATCATACTCTACCCACCAGGGGGCCACCGCGGAGCGTGCCGACGCAGTGAGATTGAAGGTTTGGGTTTGGCCGTCCTGATCTATCTTGGCCTGGTCTGTGTCAGTCCGCTGTAGAGGTTCCCTGGGGAAGGAATGTTCTAACATCTCTGACTCTTCATTTCACGCTTCATTTACCATCACACTCTCCCAAAACACTAACTGTGCATCTGAGTGTGTGTGTGTGTGTGTGTGTGTGTGTGTGTGTGTGTGTGTGTGTGTGTGTGCTCGGGGTCGTCCTTCTCTCCATATACGTGCTCTTTGTCTCACTCTTTCTCTTACACAAGCAAACACATATCCAGCACATACACAAACACAAAGTATGCACACAGACACACACATGCTAAACAGGTAAATGATAGTGAATGGGGGAGCAGCTTATATCTGCTGGGGTCAATAGGTACTGTATTGTTCTACAAGGGCAAGCGGAGCATAATAAGGCAGAATGGACCAGAGCTCTTATGCGCAGTGATATGGATGGATGAGAAGTCTTAACACACACACACACTCACTAAGCCTGTAACTGCTGTTTTATTTCTAAAGTCAATGCAATTACCTCTTTCCTCTCTCTGCGGTGTATCCAATGTATGAATATGGCTTGGAGACATGCAGTAAATGTGTGTGATTGTGTGAGAAGGGGGAGTAGTTATTGGAGACACTGTAGCTCATAAAGCCTTTGCAGTATCGATATAAACTTTCTCTACAGCTACAGGCTAGAGAATTTTACAGCTAGGCGGTGCTTTTTATTTTCATTTTTCAAAAATGCTTTTTTTTGTGCGTGATACACCCGTTTATGTACTAATGTATGGATTTATGTACTAATATAATGGTCTAAAAAATCAGCATTATACACTCCCAGGGGAAACAGAACATTTACAAGTTCATTCAAAGTCGTCCAAGATTATTTTTTCCAGTCGGCGGTTGAAATTCACACAACAGCCATCAGACAGTTAATTGGATTTTGGAGCTGAGCTGGTGATAAAATATCAGGTCTGAGACACAGGTTTAAAGATACACACAAACACACACACACCCTTAAGCACAGTGAGGCATTGAGTTGCAACACCAGCAGCCGTGTGAATGGATGGGCGCAATCATTACACTCACACAAACACACCATGGTAGGTGGGTATGAATAGATGGTCTGTCTTGTGTTGGTGAGATTGGTTCCATCTGTCGTGGAGAGGGTGGAAGGGTCACATCCCTCCTATTACATCTCTCTCTGTCCAATGACACTTTATTCACCTGAATGTAGGGCTGCAATGGATGGAGCTAATCTGAGCAACAGAGAGAGATGGAAAGCAAGAGAGAGAGATAGATAGATAGATAGATAGATAGAGAGATAGATAGATTTAGATATTTTCGCAACGACATTGCCATCTGGAATGAAGCTAAGTGATGATGCTAGAGTGATCGTTAGCGTGGTCGGCAAAGGCCGCTTTGTTTCATGTATGTTCTTGTATGTCCGCAGTCCTCGGTCTTCTGGTTTCCCTTTTTGAATGACGAATACAGACTACTGCCACCTGCTGGTGTGGAGAGTTATTTCATCTAACCCAGGCGCAGAACGTAGGTGCTAACTGACCGTCGGCTGTAGTCTTTGCAGTGTGTTCGGATGCAACTAGTAGGCCAAAACAAAGGCGACGTGAGGCGACGCAACAGGCGGCCTTCGTTGCCGCTAGTTCTCTGATGGCGGGTTGGTGTGTCCCCAGCTTTAGGCCCTGATCAGACAGAGCACGTTTTGCAATTGGAAATTCAATTCAAACGGGATCAAAAAAATATGTGTCTCTTGCTGTTGACTACCGTTCATATTTTTTTCCAAAATAATGTCACATGGGGTCCACCGGAAGGGGAGGGACTTCGCCTCTCTGTGAGGAAAAAAAACGTCAATGACGTCGGCGCTTTTAAGCTCAGAGTTGAATTTTTTTCAACTTGAAGTGTTCAGAGCACTCCTGTAAAAACGTGAGGCGCACAGAGCGGATAAACGCGAGGCGTTCAGCAACACAAAATGCTTCAATCTCATTGAAATCTATTACAAAAAGCCGCCCCAGGCTGCTAAAACGCACTCTGCTTGATCGGAGCCTTTATAGGGAGAGAATTTCAGGCCAGACTCCATTCATAAACCTGTCAATTTAATGTTGTCTTGCTACAGTAGGTGGCGAGATTACTTCTCTGAAAGATGCAGCTGATAAATTTGTAATCGTTTAATCCAATCAATAAAACTGCTTGTAACAGCACTTTAACAGGCCATTTACTGACGTTGCTGTACATGTCGAAAGTGAATGTAATCTCCTGTTGCTAGACATGAGGCTACATGTGGTTTCAAAAATGCAATATGAATGTGCCAGAAACCCCACGTCCTGGACCTCAAACAGGCTTAGATGAAAGTCAACAGATGATGTAATAGCCATTGTGTTATTTTCTACAGGCAACAGTCACAGCATGCAACTTTAACACATACAATAAGGCCTGAACCATCGCTTCCACATCTGCTCTCTGCAGAAACAGTGTGCTAGGCAAAGGAATGAGGGCAGGGGATGACACAAACATGCAAGGAGAGAGACAGACAGACAGACAGACCGACAGAGTGGGATGGACTGACAGAAGTCTTATCAATCAAAGACCAAAGCAGAGTGCTAATCCTCCAGCCAATAGAGATAGAAGAAGAGCCAGGTGAGGAGAGAGAAGACAGGGTAGGTGAGGAGGGGAGATAGGAGAGGAAAACAGAGAGAAGGAGAAAGACGGTGAGGAGACTGTGAATGTGGCCCATTGAAGGACAATCATTGTCCATCAACATGAAGAATTACCTTTCTCTCCGTCCCTTATGCCCACACGTGAGCGCACACACACACACACGGGGGAACAAGTTGACCTGAGAGGGAACACTGATTGAATCTTCAGTGGGATTAACAGGGATTTAGCCCAGTGTAATGATATCTGAATGAGTTGATTAGCTATCTGATGACACTTTGCTGTTTGACCTCTACAGCCCAATAACAACTGGTAACTCATTCACTTACGCTGCTTTCAAACAGGGAGAGAGAGAAAAAGCTCATACTCCTTGAGGCGGCTAAATGAACCATGAAACGGTGTCACTGTGTGGGCAGTCATGGCATGATCAGTTATGGTTAGAGATCGGTTTTCATGTGGTTTGTCCCTGTTGAGGCAGGGACAAACCACATGAAAACGCAAGCAGTGACAAAGTACGACCGTGAAGGTGGTGAAGGGCAGAAGCTTCCCAAGAAGGCGAAAGAACAAATATGAATGTGGCTATAAACTGTAATTTAAGATGACCACACACCATGGATGAATTAAAAGAACTGGATACAGCGTTGGAGGCGGGGCTCCGGTCATTCCTATGAGAGTTGCTCATTGGCGCATGAAGCCTAAATGGCTCGACTTCCGTCTGGAAAACTACCCGGATCTTGGCAGAGTCGCGTCCGAGATGATTGGCGGAGTAGCATCCGCTCGGTCACATGACTTGGTCATGGGGTCCCAACATCACGCCGTCGTCACGGCTTGCGCTCCAGCCTCGGTCTGGGGGCTAGTTAACTTTTATAATAAGGGATATTAGAGTGTTCATACTGGGAAGTTGATTCACCTCAAAAAAAATACAGTCGTCTCTTTCCCAATGTAAGTCTATGGGAAAAATTATTTTTGGGCCCAATGCATCATGTGACTGACACGGAAGTTGCAGTACCGCCGTTTGACCACTACGAAAGTCCGGGTCGACGACCGGCGCACTTCCTGGGGGCTTGCCACGCATACGTGAAGAAATTGTGATGATGTTTAGGGGAAAATTGGCAGGAGAGGAGTTGCTATCTGCTGGTTGCCTGGCAACTTCACGGTGACCACGAAAAATAAGTGTATTTTCCAAAATGGCAAACTATTCCTTTAAAGGAGCAGTGTGTAACATTTCAGTACAATAATAAAGTAGATATAGTCTGAAGAAGGTCAACCAAAGTGAATAATAAAGTATAAGCAGTCCTTGGTACAAGAGATCCATAAAAAGACTACAGAAATTAAAATATTGTTTTTACAGGTATATTCACTTCCTGGTGTGTTTAATACCAGCTGTGATTCAAAAACATGGAGTGGCGGTGCGGGGAAAGTCCTTCTGTCATCTTTAAGCAGATCTGTTGTTCAGAACTTGATTTAAACTGCACTCCTCCTGTCTCTAACGTGGAGGTTTGTGAGGATTGTAGAGACCAGGATTTTTTCACATCACCATTTGTTGCAAAAAGGTAAATGTGACTGGTGTGACAGTTTCAGGAAGTAAGTTACAAAGACAGTGTAAGGAGCTTTTTTCACTTTCTAGTGGAAGTATTCTGCTTTAATTCTCATAGATATCTTCAATTTCTGTGAGCTTGGTGTTTGTGCACAGCCATGGGGAAGATCACTGTAAATGTGTCTAAAGACGATCACTGTCTATAGCTAGGTGTTCAATGTCATGTTGAAGCTACTGCAGAACTTCCGCCGTAAACAATGTGTCTCAACCGCCGTAGCAAAAGAGTTTCTATGGTGAAGTAGCACCTAAGAAATTCAGACTGTTATGTCTTTGTTAACAGAAGTTCACAATGCTACTTCTGCTGTGCCAATAGGTCAAAAACATAAATATGAAAGTTCCCCTGCTGGCTCAGCAGGCACTGGAGTTGGTCTATCGATCAGCTTACCAGAGCTGGGGGTGCATTTCTCTGACTTGACATTTGAGGGTAGTTCTCATGAATTTTTCCTCATATATTTTAAGATGTAAGACATGTCAGTTGAGTAATGCATCATGGCTTCAATCAACAGCTTTTACCCAACTTGTTGTGCAAGGCTTGTCCTTATGTTCGCACAGTTGTGACAGCTTCTCCTTGGCTGTGATGGCACGCTGAGTCCACGACAGCGAAGTCATGGATCTGATCTCGTCATTTAACTTCAAAATCTAATCCGGTCTGCTTGTCCACCATATATGTCTGCAGAAGTGAGATTTGTCAAATGCTTTTGTCGCTGAATGTACAGTATATAGTAAATAGATCCAATGTCACAGGAGAAACACAGTCCTGGAAAATACTGCATGTACTGGGAAGTGAAATAAACTATATAATAACTGTCTGTAGGCATCATACAGCACAGATGCCATCTCCATCATCGCTGGAATGTGACAGTGACAAAAACCTGAGGGCATACAGGACCTAAATGAGCACCGAGATGACATTGGTTGACAGAGTGCATCTCCCCAGTGTCGGAGAAACTCGCCAGCAGAAGTTCAGCAAAGTATACATTGGAGAACAAAATCAAACTCGTTGATTTCAGCGAAGTGTGTGTGTGCGTTCTCTGAAAACACACATCCTGTGAAATGCAGCAGGTGCCAAATCCTCCATCAAAGGAAGATGAGCCATTTTATGCACACCACAATCAATTTCATAATGATGGTTATTATAAGATTGAACTGTAGTCCCTAGATTGCTTACATCCATTTCCGTTTCCATACTAAAATTAGTAATGATTCATAATGATTCAGTCATCAGCCTGTTTAAATCAGTGTGCTCATGTTTTTATTATAGTTTATGATGGAGACTATACAGTATATCACTCTTATGAAGGTGTTTTCGTCAGCTAAACTATAACAATAACAATATTTCTTAATTATATTATCATTTAGCCACTTGATTTATATCAGCCTTTTACTAGTTGGTAGTATTTATCAATCACCTGCTGATGCATGGAAGGTAGTCAGAACTGTGATTGAATATGCTGTATACAAATTCTCCTTCATTAGTACAAGTGGTTAATTCTCAGATTTTGTACACTCATGTGACCTGACTGACTCACAGTGGGACACCGAATACTCTCAGCAATGGCAGGCCGGGCAGAGCTCTGGCGCACCCAGGTGGTGACAAAGTGTGACTGAAAAGACAGGTGTACCTGCAGGACTTGTTGGCTGCGTAATGAGTGAACGCAGCTCATATATACCGCATGTTGCTCTTTGATTCCATTTATTTTTGAGTTGGTAGACTCAGTTAAGCAGACGTATGGGATAGACATTCATAGACACTCTGTATATTACAAGTTTATATCGCCACCCTTTTGAGGACTTTTAATAACATTCATTCCTAAAACCTGCAGTAGGCAGAAAGTTTTTGGCATCATTGGGCAAAAATGTATAATAACCTTTCAGCATATTGTAATTCAAGTGTTCTGAGAGAAAACTAGACTTCTGCACCTCCTCGTGGCTCTGTTTTCAGGTTTTAAAAAAATCTATAGCCCATTACGGGAGACTTTAGCCAATTACAGGTAATTTCAGAGAGAGAGCGTTCCTATTGGCTGTTCATTCAACGGAGGCAGCTGTAAATCCCTCGCGAACTCCAATCAAATGGTCAAACTAGGCAGCGCTGATCAAATATGAATCAATATTCTGTTACTGTAATGCCTATTTCTCACCTCAAATGTTTTCAGAAACATCTTGTAGTGTACTGTTTAGCTGTAAAATGAGGAAGTTTGCTCCAGCTGGTGGGCGGTGCTTGGTATTTCCTCAACTGATCTCAACATGGCATTTACAGCTAAACAGTGCACAAGAAGATGTCTCTAAAAACATTTGAGGCGAGAAACAGGCATTACAGTAACAGAATATTGATTCATATTTGGTCAGCGCTGTCTAGTTTGACCGTTTGATCGGAGTTCACGAGTGATTGACAGCTGCTCAGAGACAGCAGGCCCCAGCTCGGCTCCGATTGGTTGTTTTCCTCCGGTCTGTGAAATCTTGCAGATGCCATTAGAGGCACCGGAGGACACAGAGGCACATGATGTTTTCCAGATTACCTGTCTCATGCACTACTGTCAGGATATAGTGACCGTTTTATAAAAATAACTTTTTGTAATCATATTTGCTCCAATTCTACCCAAAGCTGCTTTGAATCCCAACCCTAACCTGATCGTGACTTTAGCCCAAACACAACACAAACAGACAGACTGATACTACCACTGTGTACTTTCTTGAGTGGAAAAGATACCCCAATACGTAAAAGCACACACTCACACACACACACACACACACACACACACAAGCAAACACTCACATGCTTGCAGACACACACAGACACACTCTAGCGGGTCGTGTGCTTGGGTAGCAGAAAGCCCTGGCACTGTTCATTAATCACTACGTTGAGGTTTTGATGCCACAGCAGGAATGGAAATGCTGGTCTCACTCTCATAGATATACTATACTGCCTTCATCAGCTTCAACAAAGTCCAGAGCTGGGAGAAGTAACACTCAGGCATGAGTAAAGACTAGTCATCTGCAGAAATATGTTTGTATTTCTGGAACATGTGCAACAGTGTAACTCATTTATGTGCTTTTAATAGCTTTGAGGCAACAAAGGGATCTTATGGCTCCTTATTATTCTTTATTGGTAACACAAACAGCTGACTTATTTCAAACAAAGACTATGATTGTGATCTGCATTCACAAGGCCTGTGTAAACAAAGCATCAAGAAAGAATTGCATGAGCTGAAGAATTACTATTTAGATTGGCTCAGTGGTTAGAGTGGTAGGCTTACAGAGGTTACAGGTTTGATTTTTACTCAGGGCTTTTGTAATTTTCACAAGCTCCTAATCCCCAATGACTGTGCTGGTGCCTTTATTCTCAGCTTTTGCATAATAGGGATCATTCACATGAGAAATACACTGGTCCTCATTCATCAAGTTTGTGAAAAATAGCGTAAAATATACCATGGAAATGATCCTGGATGCCTGCCATGCGTGATTAATGAGACATCCTCACTCAACCAGTCGGCGAGCAAATCATACATCAAATGCAGCTGTGGAATTAGAGCCGTGTGGAACCAATTCTACATTTACATATGACGCATGCGAAATTAGGCCTGCTTGGGGACTCTTGGCTTAGTAATAGGCAGACTTGGCCAAGCTACATTTACATAGCAAGCAGGCTATTGAATGTAACAGAAGATTCAAGAAACAGCTATGCACAGCAGCAGGTGTGGATGTTTTGTTTAAAGATGAAGTCGTAAGCAAATATGATTAAAAAACGTTATTTTTATAAAACAGTCACTATATCCCGACAGTAGACCATGAGATGGATAATCTGTGAAAAAAAGCATGTTCCTTTTTACATGCTAACAACAACAACAACAACAACAACAACCTTGCTTATCATAGTTTTGCTGACGATACTCCAATATACTTAGCTCTCTCGTCAAATGACTGCGGGCCCGTAGAGATATTATGCAATTGCATTGTGCAAGTTAACAACTGGATGTCTCAAAATGTCTTACAATTAAACAGAAATAACAGATAATTTCATTTGGCAGCAAAGATGAGCGGCTCAGAATTGCCACCAACCTAAAGGAAAAAGCACTATAAGCAAAAGAGCAGGTTAAGAACCTTGATGTTTTATTTTGACTTCTGACCTGAGTTTTAACAGTCGTGTAAAAGCAATAACAAAATCAGCACTTTATCACCTTAAAAATATAGCCAAAATCAGGGACCATATGACAAAACAGGATTTGGAAAAACTGATTTATGCTTTTATCTCCAACTAAATTGATTACTGCATTGGACTTTTGACAAGACTTCCTAAAGAGACCATCAGGCACCTATAACTTATTCAAAACTCAGCCGAAAGAGTTCGGACCAAATCCAAAAGATCAGCCCACATCACCCCACTTCTTAAATCTCTGTACTGGTTGCCAGTAAGCCACAGAATCATTTTTAAAGTATTACCACTTGTCTATAAATCTCTGCATGGAGTTGGCCCAAAATACCTAACTGACATGCTCGAGCAACATAACCGTGCAAGAGCTCTTAGATCACTGGGGAGTGGACTGTTAGTGGTACCCGCGGCAAAATCCAAACAAGGAGCAGCAGCTTTTAGGAATTATGTAGCACAGCGCTGGAACCAACTGCCCGCTGGTCATAGGAATACCACAACCATTGCTGTTATTAAATCCAGACTGAAAACCTTATTGTTCTGAAGTGCTTTCAACTAAATATTTGTAAAGCCAAATGTCTTATCATCATTGTATAATTTGAAATCTTTAATCTTTTATAGGGATGTCAAAGTTAACACGATAATAATGCCTTAACGTAAATTCATTTTAACGCTACTTATTTCTTTAACGAGTTAATGCAGCTTGTGGTGTTTTGAGTCTAGCGGGCTCAGTTTCAAAGTTAGAAGTTAGAGTGAGGATACTGGCATCATATGATACTACAAAACCTAAGGAATCCATTGGTACCAACCATGTCATACTGGCTTGCAAAGGAGGCTAAATAACGCTCCAAACTTGCACTAAATGTTGTCGTTGAAAAACTGGCATGGCCATTTTCAAAGGGGTCCCTTGACCTCTGACCTCAAGATATGTGAATGAAAATGGGTTATATGGGTACCCCCGAGTCTCCCCTTTACTGACATGCCCACTTTTGATAATCACATGCAGTTTTGGGGCACGTCATACAAGCAAAATTGAGATTGAAACACATTTTAGCCACTCATTTTGTCTAAATGTGTATTTATACAAAGAAGCATACAGGGAAGCACAGATGAAATCAAATTTCAACACACACAATACAAGTTAAAGTAACTCCTTCCAACAGCTTTGCAACTTTTTGTTCACAACTTCTCTCTACATCATCCTGACTGAATTTACACCGCTGGAGACAGATGTTACACCACAAGGGGGCGTAAAGCATCCTTGCCAGTAAGGCTTGTATTCAGTACTTGAGAAACAGCTGTATGTTCCCTAGCAAGAGCAAATCCACACCAAGCTCTCAAACTTGCCCCAGGATTTATAGAAGCACTTCATGGGGAAATGTCATCAAGTATACTGGGAAATGTATTTCAACAAAAAAGCAAACTAATATTCTATTGATGACTTTTGAATGAACTTCTAAACACTTTCTGTCTCCTTAACAAATAAAACATGTTTTGTCCAGTTCATTGGATATTCTCGAATAGAGTGACTATATAATAACCAGCTATTGGCAACTCTGTTCAATAGAAATGTGTCACAAATAGAATAAACAATCTTTTTAAATGTAAGAAAAAACCTCAAGTTTCACATTTGTGTTATTTATTTTGTCACACAATAACAATTATGACTCAGATTGCATTTTCTTAAAAGCAGCAGTGCAAAAGTTGTGCGGTATCCAGCCTGTGAGCTCCAGCAGTTGTCCATTCAGTGGCTTTCACTATGTGTCCTCTCTGTGAGCAGCCGGCCGCTCACAGTCTCCTGGCTGGTCCGACAGCTTCCCACACTGACATGAGTTCAGTTCTGGTTTGAACCTGTTTCAAGCACACAGCTCGGCTGTCAGGGTACGATGCAAGTTGCCTTTCGAAGCGCCAGGTAGCCAGTAACAACATCAGTGGGGAGGAGGCGGATGTAGGAGAACTCCTCGGAGGATGTGAAGCGTAACTTTGTCTGAGGGTCTGTGTAGTTTGCCTGAGGAAAGACAACAGAGAGTATTCAGTGTGTACTTTATACAAGACTCAAAAGTTATTTTGTTTATTGTGCAAATGGGGATTTTTTAATAAAATGATAACTCACAGGGAGTCCAGAGATGTCAGAGTATTTCTTGGTTGGCTTCAAGGAGGGAGGGGCGTCAATGCTGAAGTCTGTGAACACAGAAAGGCTTTAAATTGAACTACTGATTAAAAGTGCACCATAATGGGCATCTCTTCTAAAAAAGTGATG
The DNA here is from genome assembly GCA_916701665.1 of Sebastiscus tertius. Lineage (NCBI taxonomy): Eukaryota > Metazoa > Chordata > Actinopteri > Perciformes > Sebastidae > Sebastiscus > Sebastiscus tertius. The sequence goes on from CAKAOH010022249.1 coordinate 54,485, forward strand.
TGGACTTATCCATGCAGTCTTATATTTAATGTAATAATATTATACGGCTTTGACATAAAGTATACTGTTAAGAACTTTTAATGCCTCTTTTTAAAACATTACACCACATTAACCTAAAAATTCACTTAAACCTGCAGTAGGCAGAATGTTTTTGGCATCATCGGGCAAAACTTCCATAATAACCTTTCAGCATATTGTAATTCAAGTGTTCTGAGAGAAAACTAGACTTCTGCACCTCCTCATGGCTCTGTTTTCAGGCTTTAGAAAATCTAGCCCATGACGGGAGACTTTAGCCAATCACAGGTCATTTCAGAGAGAGCGTTCCTATTGGCTGTGGTCACAGACTTTGTCATTTTACAGCTAAACAGTACACTACAAGATGTTTCTGATAACATTTGAGGCAAGAAATAGGCATTACAGTAACAGAATATTGATTCATATTTGATCAGCGCTGCCTAGTTTGACCATTTGATCGGAGTTTGCGAGTGATTGACAGCTGCTCAGAGATGGCAAGGCTCCAGCTCGGCTCTGATTGATTGTTTTCCTCCGGTCTGTGAAATCTTGCAGATGCCATTAAGAACACCAGAGGACACAGAGGAACATTTTTTCAGATTACCTGGACTCAAATTGGACATCTGTAGAATAAAGTCACTTCATGAGATAGTTGTACTTTTGCTTTAAAACTTAAAAAAAAAAAAAAAAAATGTAAGATTTGTTGCGCACCTTATAAATGATTTAAAATACAGAAAAATGTAATGTCTTGGACATGAGGGTTACAATATAGAAATAGAGCCTACTTGTTTAGAGATAAAACATGTACAGCATGTACCAGGTAAAAATAAGATACAAAAACTCACAGTTGGGATCATTGAGCTTCCAGGGTAAAGTCCGCTCCAAAACCAGAATCTGTTTGAGATTCTTCCAAGTCCGGTTCTTTTTACCTGCTGCTGCTCCACCGATCCCAGAATGCTGCCAAGATTAAGAGAGGAAAATAGACCTTATTCAGGGTATTTGTGAGTAAGGAGTATGACAATTTGTTTTGTCATTTGAACAGATGATGGCTAAATACAACATCCCCAAAACAGACTTTTGGAAATATCTCCCGTTGAGAAGCTGTATAATGTCCATACAAAGGAAACTCCCCCATCAAACGGTGGTACAAGAAATATGCCAGGGCAGCCGGCTGACTAAGAGGGGGGCATCTAGATTTTATAGTCTTATGAGACAGTCTCATCCACTGAAACTTGATGGTCTCAAGAGAACTTGGGAAAACGATCTAGAAGGGTAGATAGCTAATGAGATGTAGAAGGAAATTGTGGTGTAAGACGTCAAGGGAAGTACAGACTCGGATAATTTCATATAGGATCATACATAGGGGATACTGGACTCCCTGTAAGATGGCAAGACTGAAACTACGGGATTCAGATATTTGCTGGAGATATGATAGGAGCAGAGGCACACTCATACAAATGCTTTATGAATACCAAATGACTTGGAACTTATGGGAAAATATAATAACGTTCCTCAATAAAGTGCTTGGAACAGAGTTACTACAGAGCCCTGCGCTCTGGATAATAGGTATAATAACGGAGGGGGGTGGTGCAGATTAGCCCTTACTACAGGTTGTAGGATTGTGCTCAGACACTGGAAAACAAAAACTATAATCCCTTTTAATGAATGGCTGGGAGAAATAACCAAAATAGCCAATTATGAACAATTCATTTTTAAATTGAACAGACAGGATGTATTTTTGGAAATATGGGGCCCCTACATGAATACAGTATTGAAAGACTAACTAAGGAGAGGCAGATGACATTATACATAAGATGTTAGTGTCATGATGTATGAGAGTCGCCTGCATTGTATGTTGATTATGTAAGGGATAATGTACAGCTAGCGGGTCATTGATGTGTCAAATTATTGATTTCTTAAGTATGTAGCCGTGTAATAAGCATCATTGTGAAAGAAACCCCGACAGGGCGATGCGTCGGGGTGCGTCATCGCCCTGTCGGGATTACACGGCTACATACTTAAGAAATCAATAATTTGACACAAAAACGGTCCACCGGAGTCCGACATCAGAACTGTGCCCATAGCAACGGTCTGTTATACATAGCAACGGTCTGCTATAAAGAAATAACAGAATGCAGAAAATAAATATTATATATATATATATATAATATTCTATTTTTTTATTTTTTATTATTTTATTCCCTGTGGTCTCATTAGTTTTATTATTATTACCGTTTTCTTTTTTGTTTCTGATGTCTTTGTCATGTAACTCTTGGAAAAGCAATAAAAAGTGAATTACAACTAAGAGAGGAAAAAAAGAGGGTAAGAAACTGAGAGAAAAGCCACAGAGGCAGATAAACTTCAAACCCAGATGGACGCAGACATTCACCATAAATGCGGGGTCTTTGAACGGTGGAGGCTTTGCTGTGGACTCTGTGATGACAGTTGGAACGCAGTCAACTGCTCCCACTGTCTTCACCTCAACCACCGACTCCACTGCTGTTATCTGATGAAACATGAAACACAACATCAGACAAAAAAATAATCACATTTGATTTCAAGCTACTTCTTTTACATGTTTTGAATGTAAACAAAGTCTACAGTTGGCTAAACACAGTGTAACGTGAACCTTGAAGATACAATTTAATGATGCTAACTACGTACGTAGCTGTTATGATGCTGAGTGATACTTGTATTACACAGCATATTTGTAAATAGCAGATTATTTATTTATTTTTTTTACATACTGCAGTTTTGTACACTGTGTGATGTAACGTTGCTGTTTATTTGTGCTTTTTGGCTGCCTTTAGATTTGAAAGAAGTACTCGATTAATCAAACAGCTGATCAACAGATAATCAATGAGCAACTATTTTGATAATTGATCGATCGTTTAACTCAGTTTTCAAGCACTAATGCCAAACATTCTCTGGTTTTCAGCTTCTCAAATGTGAGGATTTGCTGCTTCTCTTTGAATGAATGAATGAAAGACTTTATCTCGAACATAAAAATAAATCACAACAAATAAAAAATAATAACAAACAAAACAAGAGTAATAGTGTCCAAAAAGAAGTAGGTAGAAGTAAACCTTATATTTCCCTATACCCCTTTCTCACTTCTCCTCTAATAACTCATATATCATAGAATGATAATAGAATATAATATATAAGCTATCCCAGATTTATTTACATCCCAAATTAAATATATGAACAGCATCCCAAGTTTATTTACAACCCACATATCCATCTGG
>CAKAOH010022250.1:0-15818 GCA_916701665.1 Sebastiscus tertius
TTATAGTATAGCATGTCAAAAAGTCATTAAAAAAAGTCATACTATAATATGTCCAAAAAGTGATAAAAAGTCATAGTATAGTATGATGAAAAAGTCATAAGAAAAGTCATAGTGTAGCATGTTGAAAAAAGTCAAAAGAAAGTCATAGTATTGCATATCAAAAAAAGTAATAAAATTCATAGTATAGTATGTCGACAAAAGTCATAATATATTATACGTCGAAAATAGTAATAGTATAGTATGTTGAAAAATGGCATAAAAAAGTAATAGTACAGTATATTGAAAAAAGTCAGTATTGTATGTTGACAAAAGTTATAAAGAAGTCATAGTAGTGTGTTGAAATAAGTCACAGTATAGAATGACGACAAAAGTTATAAAAAAGTCATAGTATAGTACGTCGACAAAAGTCCTAGTATGTCATGTCGAAAAAAGTAATAAAAAAGTCATTGTATAGTTTGTCAAAAAAAGTCACAAAAGTGTCATAGTATACAAAGTAAGGTAAGTAAAGTCATTGAAGTGGTCAAACTGGGTTTTATGTAATTTGTTTTGTATTTTTTTTCCATTTGTATATACTTTAATTTTTCATTGCATTCAATCCATAGATCAAATTGTCCTGGGTTATTGTAGTTTTTATAGATACTAACATATTACTACCATATTTTATGAACTCCCCATACCAACATTTATATTTTCAGTTGATAAATTCACAAATGGTGAAAATGTTTTCCTCACATGGTGAGATTAGTCCTTTAAATCATTTCCAAAAATAGACTACTTCAAAAGAGATTTCACCCTCAGCTCCCAGCTGCACGGGATCTGGTGCAACTGTGAACACTAACTTGGCTTATGAATAGTTTAATCACATATCCTTCATGAAAGTAGTACCAAAATATTACACAACATCATGTGAGGCAGCCAGGTGGACCGACATTAATGATACTGTCCTATAAATGGAAAGTTATGGATTCAATTCTGTAGCAGCCGTGTGTCCTGTGCGAAGTGTCCTTGAACCAGACACTAAACTCCTGCTGCTTACTCTCACTAAGCTGCTCTGGATGAAGCATCAGCTAAACGCTTAAGATGTAAATGAAACAGGAGGAGGCTGCTGGGAGCACAAGGGCCTGTTTCTAGCAGAGAGCTGTAGAGGGTGGTGTGGCTCTGGAGGACAGAGCCTGCATGCTAACACAACACTGAATGCTGATCAGACTCTTTAACGACAGGCGTGCTCATCTCCTCCTGGCATGAAATAGGATTACTATATGTTGGTTAAAATCCTGCGAAGTGTCAGTCTCAACAGCTACTGCAAATAATATCCAGGACAGTCTGATCAAATGAACTTAACAGACTCTTGTTATGTTACTGGGGGATAAGGTGGATCCTATAGTAACAGCAAAGTGCCTACGTTATATATTTTAACATGGGAGAAATGATAATTTTTTATAACGATACAATTCTAGTCAATTAAAATGATTGCAATATCCTCAACCTTATTTACTTTTGGAGGTGAAATCTTGGTTTTGTTACATTACTGTGTCATTATTTCTGAGATAAATCATTTTAAATAACCAGTTATAGTTTCTATATTAACGGTATCGTCCTTACCATCTACTGTATCTCCCTGTGAGCAGATAATAGAATCTGGTTTAATCACAGAGAATCAGTCTTATCAATGTTATCATTTGTTTTTGGTTACCTGATTGCAGGTCAGTGTCCCTGCAGCAGACCTTTCACCTCTGCATGCTCTCTGCTTGTAAGTGTCTCTGGACGAAGAGTTGCAATTATCTGTGTAAAATAGCAACATAGACATTATTATTACTGGACAGAAACTTAATAGTTACAGCAAAATTAAGCTGCAATATAAACGTGACAGTTTGCTATTACTCACTGCAGCTGCAACCAGCTGACTACCAGACATGATATTACGATATGAATGTTGAATTTGGTTTCAAAATGAGATGTCTGCTCCTTTGAAAAAGGTATTGAGTATAGTTATTTTTACAGAAGAAAAATATGTCTTTGGGTTTTCTGATCATTGATGAATTCACATGTACGTTACTCTATCGGTGTATTTGCATCAGTTTCACCATCTCAGCGCCTAACGCTACCCTCTTGTGGTTTTAGTATGATCACAAATGGATTTGTGATCGTGACAGATTTCGTCACTGCGATAGCGTCACAACTGTGCAAGATGCAGTCACAAAACTTTACAGATTGAGATCAAAATGAAGTTTGAAGATGGGTGTGGTCCAAGCAAGGGGGGGCAAAGGGGCCGTTGACTGTGACTGAGCGTCCTGATAATGAACTGCTAACTGAATAACTCCAGTGCAAAATAAAACATAAAGCACCACTTAAAAAACACCGTTTTATTGCATCAATCCTTTGACTATTGTACAGAGTTCTGTATTTACAACTTCATAATTATTATGCCTCTAATAAATAGTACAACTAAAAGTCTTTCTTTAGTCTACATGTTTAAATATTGCACATGCAAAGTATGTATAGTGTGTGCTTGTCTAATACATATGCTATATTATTAACTATGTACAAAGTTAAATAAAAAAAACAAACAGTTGGGATCCAATCACCATGCTACTGAAGAGACACTGTGCGTTTTCCCCTCCAAAATAAAACTCTATACATGCAACCGTTCTGCAGGGACGGGGACAGATTACAGCAAAACTGTAACCACAGTAACTATAACTCAAATATCCCCACCAAAAATCATACACAAATAAAAATGAAATTTGAAAGACAAAGTTCTTCTTAAAGAACAAATAAAGGAGACAACACTTTTCCAGTTAACCACCACATGCCAGCAGTGACTAGCTGTGAATTTGGAGGGAAATTCCCACCTCTACTGCAAGACAGCATGATAAAAAAAAAAATAATAATAATTTTAATTAGTGTGACTTTTTCAGATTAAAAAAATAAATAAAATCAAAACCAGTGTGACCTACAAGATTTTGTAAACTGTTTTTGCACAAAGTGTTCTTTCTTCAGTCTCTGAAATTTAATATTGGCAATTCATCTGTGAATGAAACCTTTTACAGATTGAAAAGAACATTTTCTGCCATAGGCAAGAAATACACTGTGTTCAAATACAAGTGTTGCTCTACCCACAGTGCTGGTAGATCAAAGTCAACCTATACATACATACAAAAGAAATCATCATATTTCAACATTTAAGATCAACAATTGTCAGACATTGTGAATATAATGCTGTGAGAGTCGCGTCTGACATCACATTCTCCTAGACTGAGAAACACACAAACACTGCAGTGGGACAACCGCATGGACAATATGATCACACTTCACCTCTAGATGGCACTCTTGCACAAACCTACAGCCCTCCTTGTAATTTTTACTGGAACGGATGACAGGTACAGTGCAAAAACAATACTAGGAAAAAAAAATAAAATCCTACATGATAGACATATTTCTGCCAAAAAACGCCAGATTGATCGTGTGTTTCCATGTAGGGACAGGGACAAGCGTCTATATTGTGTTGTCTGGTTCACCTCTGCGGAGTTCTATGGCTTTGGCAAGAGGGTTGAGAGGGAGCAGAAAGGGCCTCCATCGTCTGCGTCTGACGTGTTTGTAATGAAGCAGCCGCCTCTCTATCCGCTGATCTCCCTCCCTGCACCTCTGAACCCGAGTGAGCAGAGAGCACCGACATTCATGCACATACATGGATACTGTACACCTTCAGCAGACACTTTGAGACACTTCAGACGTGGGTTACGGTATTTACAAAAGACGAGGACTTGATCGCATGCACTTGATACAATGGTTGTGTCTGACCCCTGGCTGGGTTTACATGTCGAGATGAGAGTCAGTGCAGGAGTTCAGAGCCGACCTCCGCGAGGTGTCTAGCAATCATTCAGTGCTGTGAGAAAGTTTGAAAATAGCAAATATGGTGAATGCTAAAGTACTGGAAGTACCTAAGTGTTTTTTTGGGGGGGGAGCACTTTTGCTTTGCAGAATTTTAGTTGCAGAATGGATTCAAAATTCAGAAAATGTGCTGAACAGTGAGAGTCACACGGATTAGGATTCATTTTTACAATTAAAAAAACAAGAAATGCAATGTTGATAAAAATAGAGAATAAATCAAATGGAGTTTTTCACAACTTTTTAATTTGATGTTATATTTAAAATTCAAAAGATGAATAGAACTTAATAAAAAGGAAACAAAGGATACACAGCTCAGAAAAAAAACAAACTTAAAATGACTTGATTTTAGAACAACTAGTGCAGGAAACTGAAGGGGATGCAACTTTTCACAGCACTGAATTATAAATCATTAACTTGATTCGTTGCAATTTGAAGGACCAAGAAAAAAAAATCCACCCTAAAACACTTCAACACTGTTATAAGAAAATCCTGTGTTGGTGGTGATATACCTTCCATCCTTAAGCCAAATTCTCTTATTTTAATGGACGACTGGCCAACCCAGATGATGTGGCGTTACATACATTTAACCAACTAATACGATGAATGTTCAAGTATCAATGTATCCCTCAGGATTAAAGAGTAAAAGCTTCATTTAGCAGCGGTACCAACAGGCATGCAGGTGGAAAGCCACAAAACCATACTGCATCAAGAGTAAGATGTTCAATTCAGGTTTTGTCAACTGGAAAACTTCTTCTCTATTTTGCTCTTACCATTGTCATTGGATGCGACGGTTTCACACTTGTTCTCTGGGGGTTGTCCAAAGTCATTTTGGGAAATGTAGGAACTCACCAACTGAGGCAGAAGTAGACAAGGCAGACTGAGAGTAAGTTGAATGATATCACCGTGCAAAATAACTCCTGGAGTGCACTGAACGCCACAGAGAGATGATATATCACAGTGTGAAGATTGAAAGGGTGGATTTTTTTTCCTTTAATAGGACACCGAAACCTTTTCTTTGCACCCGAACAGTGTTCACCCAACAGTGTTCAAACTTTCAGAACTTCTGTGCTCATTCATGAATATCACAAGCCCAAAACACAAGCCCAGAGTGACCATTTAATACCTTGTTCGCTTGACTGCTCGGTGTGTAGGGCTGATGAACTGATGCCGGCACCTCATACCAGCCCACAGACGCAGTAGTTGAAAATAGAAAGTTGGAGAGCTGAAGTATCGTAGCACCATGGGAGCTGCAGGAGCCGTGGCCTGACGCGTACAGATCCCCTCTGCTTGAGTGGCGGCGAGGTCTGTCATCGTGCTTCCAGGAACTATAATAAGAGGGCAATTGTTCCTTTTCTCTCATTCCCTTTCGAGGCCCAGACTGCAGCCCTGGTATCTCATCAGACTCCTGGTGGGTGACAGATCTGCAGTCACATCTCGCCTGCTGGAAAAGCAAGCAGCTCTGAACTCCTGCACTTTTTTTTTATAATTTATTTATATATATTTTTTTATTGCATCGGGGAAACAGACAGTATTATGTGTAATGTCAGCCCTTGTGTGTCCCTGTCAGAGTAAAGGGGGAGGAGTCCTGCATGACTCCCCATGCTGGCTTCACGGTTTCATCGGACGTCGGGTGGAGAGGCGCCACTCGTTTGAAAAAACTAAGAATAATTTTAAAAATGGATTTCGTCGAGGATTATTTCGAGTGTTATTCCTAATAGTTCTTTTCCTATCAACAGGGATGTGACCTCACCCACTGGCATGCACATGCAGGCTGACTGGTTCCCCGCTCACAGTGGGCGCAGCTACTCCATGCCGTTCCTCAGCATCTGATTGGCCGCGATGAGCATGACGCTGATGATGAATGCCATGGCAAAGGCGCAGATGAGGCTCTTCCTCACGCACGTCTGACGGTTCTTCTTTGAAGGGTGAACTGAGAGAGGAACGAGAAGGAGACAAACAAAGTGACAGTTTAAAAGATGGTAACATTTATGTTTTCTGACATTGATCATTTCCTGTGCCCAGAAGAAGAATATAATGAAGACGAACAGAGGGTGCACTGACACCAAGCACATTTGGTGTGGTTTATTTATTCTGTGTTTACTCCTTCAGTCCATTGGTCAACTGCTGTCCCCCAGGGGAGAATAATGCCGACCAAACTTATATAACACAAAAAGCATGTCTCGCTCCTCTGTCAAGAAATCTAGTGTGTGGTTTGTTTGGAAAAGCAATCTGACTTAAACCAAGTGCAGAAAATGACTACAAAAGGCAAGAGTTTGAGTTATTAGAGGATGGATGTTGACATCTAACGCTTGGAAAGCCGAGCATAGCAAAATAAACTGTGGACACATCTGGACTAAAGCTCGTTTTGATTTATTCCTTCATAGATTCTTAAGATGTATTAATGGCAGAGAAAGTATAATTCAGCAATCAGTGAAGATCCTGCACGCTCATATACAGTAGCTAAAGTTACAGGGCTAACTGGAATAAATGATTCCACTGCATCACTGCAGACAACAAGCTGTCAAACCTTTGCGCAGTAAACACGTTATTTGTGCAATCAGGCAACTTTAGTTCACAAAATCCTCGTCCACTTCTAATTGAGCCATTCACCACAAAAACACACTGCAAAGTGAAATGTTCCACTGTGGCTGGGGCCAAAGGAAATAAACTTGAGGTGTGATCTCACATGAGTGTTGCCGGGCAGAATTAACAGCTCTGCTCTGGATACCAGCTGAATGAGCAGCGGGGTAACTGGGAAGTGATCAGTAGAGAGGGACACTGAGGTGAGCGTCACAAATCACACGACCGGACTGATTTTACAGAAAAAAAGAAAAAACATCAGACATAAAAAAACAAAACAGCTAGTCTGGAAGCTTTACAGTATTCTGGAGAATGGGAATTATTAAACTATGAAATAATAACACATTATAAAGGACAGCACAATTAGATATTGTAATCTACTCAGTAAAACGCTCCATTAAAGAGACAATCATCCAATTGTACACAATGAGAGTGACTTCATTCTCTGCTCAGGTAGACATTACTCCTCTATATCTTTACATAGCAAACAGTTGTTTGCTGCTATATTAACTAGAGGTGTGATGTTTGAAAGAAATGAGCATTTAGGAGCCCTGCTAGACACTATTTAGTTGCATCATGGGAAATGTAGGATGGGAGCACGTTTAGAGCTTGACCCATATTAGGGACTAAGATATCACGGCCTCTGCTGCTACGATTTTCTCCATTTAAAAAACAAATCTGTCTCTTGTGAGTCCCCTGACATTATGGGAGTACAATACTAAATCGTTGGAGTATCCCTTTAATTCTATGGTCATCAGATGTTGACAAAATCCTGTTTGTAAGGTACATGCAGCTAAAACAAAAGCTGCTGTCTCAAACCAATTCCCCGAATCATACCTTCATGGAGGTTTTAATGTTCAGTTTTTGTTTAAACTGCTTGTGCTGATTCGTTGTTATGGTCATTTTGTAGAGTGTTTGTGGTGCTGTAGCATTCTGTTATACTAAGAGGTGCTTTTTTTGTTTTGTCCAATCCATTTAAATGTAGGTTAGAGTAAATAGGAGTATTACCTTCATGCTTGAGCAAAATCCACCCTAAAGACTATCAGTTGTTTGTCTTCATAATACCCCCTTTAAAGAGGAAAGATATGGGTGAGCAAGTAAATGACAGCATGTTGAACTTAAGGATATTATGCAGAAATCCAAGCTGACACACACATTCACACAACAGGCTCTCTCTATGCGATAATTTTCTGGTTCAATCAACCTCCGGCACCAACCGATAACTCAGCAGCTCTTCCTCCCTGCAGCGGGTTGTCGGACTGCGAGCGGCTGAAATGATTTCACCGGACGGCGGTAATTAGGGGAGCTGGGCCAATGACCCAAAGCTACACGGCTCACACACTCTCACTTGCTCTATTTTTAACTCTCAGTTCAAGAAGCACTGAAGTCATCAAAAATGCTTCTCGACTGCTGTTCCAAAAGAAAATGCAATGTGGAAAGTAGGACAGAAATTTCTACATCTTTCTTGGCTTCGGCGTTGAGGCGGTGCCGTTAGTTGGCAATCTCCAGTTGAAAAAAATACTATCCCAGACTCTCACATCATATAAAACATGACGTGACGTGATTTTTAGCCAAATGGATTATCTAACAATGAGCTTCCAGCCAATAAGCAAGGTTATGTAACAACACTGGATGAAGCTTATATCTTGGTTGGAATTTGTACACAAACCATAGTGCACAATAGGTTTTCTTTCAGGCTTACATTACTCATATTCACACTTTGAAGCTGTCTAGTACAACTACAGTCTCAACAATCGGCACCATAGATTGGTCACTTTTATCCTGCAGGTCTGGGAATCTCACAAGCTGCTTCACTAATTTTGAGGCCACCGCCGCTCTGACACAACATAAACATCTACTGAGCTATTAAATCTATTATTGAATCCTAAAATCATATTATTTTTTAAAATAAGCCAAACCATCTGGGATGAGATTATGCAACTGATTTATAATTCAAACTAGTTTCAAGAATGTACTCGACTTTTGTGTCATTTCCTTGATACTTGAGCAGCCGGTTTAAATTTCAAGTATATATGTACAGTTGTATAAGTCAGCGTGAGTTGAACAGGGTGTCAATGGAAAGAGCATATGTTCAGCGGCTAACTGGACCGTGAAGATGGGAGGAGAGTTGTGGTCTAGACATTAGTTCTCAGTCCAGTCGCCTGAACCTGCTGTCAGCCTCATAAAACACCTCCTCAGCTGCCCAAAGTAACTACACCACTGCCAAATAATATCCACAAAGGGTTTTCTTCAGTGGACCACTGTGTTCATGAAGGCAATGAGGTGTACGCCGGTCTCCAGGCTGATGACTTATGGCTGTCTACATTCGCTTGTGCTTCAAAATCAGCCGACCTATGGGTGAAATAAACAGTAAACTGTAGCTGTACAGGTTTCAGGTCAACTAACTGCTTAAAGGTAAGGTCTCAGTAATGTTGAGAAACTAGCAAGAGTGCACTAGATTTTAAAAATTATCAAACCTAAAAATCCAGCTCAGTGTTGCCAACTCATTTCCAATGAAAGGAGCTAGCGGCACTAGCTCCAAAAATTGCTAAATCTAGCAAGAAAGTGACCATGTTGCCAACACTGACGGTCCGTCTCTTCAGCCCTCCCTCCAAAGCCACTCCCCCAAAATTATCATAATGAACGTAAACAACAAACATGACTATTGTTAGTACTCACAGCTGTCAAGCTAGCAGCTTGTGGAAGACTCTGGTGATGCACAATGAAAGCATGGGAAGAGCACACACAGGCAGGCAGGTCGTCCAATCATTTCATTTAGGCAGAATGAAATGATTGGGTTTATTACATTATACACACTGTTCAGTTCTAGAAAAAGGCTAAGATAAAGAAAAGATAAAGAATAAAAGTGTGAAAATGTGCCAGAAATCGGGAGAAATACGGGAGAATTGTGACCCCGGGAGGAAACCGGGAGAGGGCAATGAAAAACGAGACTCTTCCGGGAAAAAGGTTGGCAAGTATGGTCCAAGTGGATGTCCAGTGATGTGCCAGATGTAATCCAATCCCCTCCAGGCGTTCCTGAGATATCACTTTCACGAGAATGTGACGGACGTAAGACCACAGTGACCCTTGACCTCTGACCAACAAATTCTAATCAGTTCATCCTTGGTGGACGTTTGTGCCAAATTTGAAGTAATTCCCTGCAAGCATTCCTGAGACATCGCGCTCATAAGACTGGTCCGGACTGACAACCCTAAAACATGAGAGAATGACATCATTCTGCATAATAATTAGCCATGTGCTTGTGACCTATTGGGGTTTCAGAACGATGGGCCGTCAGGGCAGTCCCCAATGTTAAATACATCACCTCTTGTGCGCTAGAAGCTGTGCTCAGGACAGTAATAGCAAAAGTTATATTCATGTACATGAAAAAGTCAACAATTATTCAACCGCTGCAGCAGCACATCACTAACATGCACATGCATATGAACATATTGCTAAGACGGGGCCCTTAAATCAATGCACCTGTATGGCAGCTGTGACATTCACGGATCCAAGCTGATTTCCACATTTGCGTCTGGCTGCCACGGACAGCTGCTACTCCAGCGAGTTTCTCTGCGCTTTACGCTATCGGTTCAATTTGTTCAGCAATGAATCAGTGCCTGGTGAACTTCTATGAATCAGTGGTTAGATTCTGTATTCTGTTGTTTTTCAGCCACACACCATATTGATTCCAGAGTGAGGTGAGGCCAGAGGGAAATCAAGTGGCTCGTATTGTATGCTACCTCATATACCAGTAAACTGAAACAATAAGCACCAGAGTAGCATGATGGATTGTGCTCAGTATGAATCGCACTGTGACTGAGCACATTTTTTGGTGGTACTCAAGGACCTTGAGGCTAACATATTGTGTGGTTGTTCTGTACGATCCTGCAGTGGTCAGTCTTCATCATAAACCCAACAGGAACATCATGTTGTCATCACGCCACACCAGTTTTAAGACCCCGATAAAGTGCCGGTGCAATCTGTGTACCTCCTCATTGAAACCAGTGTCGGCCAAGTGAATTCCCCGAAGGACAGGTCAGATTCACAGGCAGGTGGTGTTTGGTAGAGAGGGACATTAAGAGGCTGTTTGGCCGTGGAGCATCATTTTAGCCAACAGAAGAAATATACACGACCTTGACTGGAAAGAAAAATCTCAGTGCAACGGAATTTCACACATACAGTATTATTAATCTGGCAAAACACTTCTGACGAGGACAATCTCACTGCATAACAAAGTAGGTTGGGACCCTGCTCAACCATGCTGCCTTCAGGATATGTGGGAGCTGATTATGACTCAGCCTTTCCTACACCCCAAATTCATCTGATTAGTGTCGGGACAAAATGGCTGCTTTCAGAGCACACATGTCATCAGTCAAGGTGCACACACGATCAATAATGTCACATAAGACAGCTCAACATTCACATTTTTTTCAGTATGGCATTTCTACTTGCACATTTGTCACACAGCATTTGTGTGACAACGCTCTGAAAATGAGAAAAAGACTGGCAGAGAACAGAAACCTGAGAGTGAACATCGGGAAGCGAGAGTTAAATAGATTAAAGTCACAATGTTTATTTGAGCGCATCTGTGTTGCTTAACAGCAACAAGCATCTGCTCATCTACAGCCAAACAGATGCTTGTTAACACAGTGACCTTCACATATGTTATTATTACAGGACTGCACACTGAGCACTGTGACACTAGACTAGGTTTCATTTCCTATTCAACTATAAATGTTTTAAGGCTCACTGAATCTGAATACAAACCAGGCGTATGAAAACAAAAATACTCGCTCAAAATGCGAGGGAGTGAAAAAAAGTCCCAGAATACCCGCTGCTGCTCTGACATCCATAAATCTTGGATGGCTAGTTTTGCAGAGCGAGGTCGTGCATAATTCAACCGCGTCACTTCTGAACTGGTGACCGGCTGACGGCGGTCCCCCACCGGCGTCCCAAATCAATAAATCAGCAGATGTGTTGTGACTCTGTTGGCTGTAGATCTTGATGAGAAAGCTCAAATTCTTCAACTACTTTCTCTCCTACTACACACACACACACACACACACACACACACACACACACACACACACACACACACACACACACACACACACACACACACACACACACACACACACACACACACACCACAGACTGTACTGTATGTCTATGACACACACACTTGCCTAAGTGTCTGTGTGTGAAGTTAGCTCAGGGACTTTGACTCACCTCCCTCAAACTCTGTCTGACAGTTCCCGGCGTTTTCCTTTAGGCTCTCTTCCTCGTTGATGATGATGTTCTCTATGTCCTTCATGGTCAGGTGGTCGCGGAAGGCGTAGAACAGGATGTGTTTCAGCTCCTCCAGGGTGATTCTCTGCATGTCAAACTGCAGGAGGGGAGAGATGAGAGGAGGAGATTTTGGTAACACTTCATTTTACAGGTCCGCAAATTTCATGGTAATTTATTTAATACATTTTCAGGAAAAGAATACAAAGTTAATTGATATGCTTTATTTCCATGTCTGCTGATAAATAGATGATAATTAGCAAGTAACCTATTTGAAATTTCTTTGGAATTACTGCCAAATTACCCCAATATTTACCGAAAAAAGATATCAAAAAGATAAAACATGATTTAATAATTACATGCTAAAATAGCATATAATGGTTAAAATAGGGCCCTCAGGCTTGAGAAGCGGCTGAGCGCTGCTCTTCATCGGAGGTGGAAAACCAAAACTAATAGAAGACACTTCTGATCAGACACAAATCTCACCATTGTGTGACTTATTGTCGACACAAATGTAACATGGTAGCTAATGTCATGATTCTGGGAGTTTTTTTAAAGAAATTTCAAAGAAGTTATTTGCTAATTATTATCTATTTACCAGCAGACATGGAAATAAAGCATACCAATTAACTTTCTATTCTTTTCCTGGAAATATATTAAATAAATTACCAGCTATTTATTACTGCTTATTGGGAAATAGTGGAATATAATTATTAAATAATGTTTATAATATACATAAAATAATAATACAAAAAAGACCAGAGTCAAGTCCCAAGTCAAGACAGCCAAACAAAGATAAATTTGATTAAATTTTGAGGTAAATATTGGGGTAATTTGGCAGTAATTCCAAAGAAATTTCAAACAGGTTATTTGCTAATTATCAACTAATTACCATGAAATTTGCGGAACTGTAAAGTGAAATGTTACCGAGATTTTCAAAAAAACAGCGACCGCTTTCCTTTTATTTAAATAAACTGTGTGCTCCTGCAGTATGCCTGGCAGGATGGCATATAAGCCGAACAAGTACTAACTCATGTGCACTCATGTGACACAACTCTTTTAGGACTAGCGTGCAAGATTCAATAAAACAAGACAAATAAAACCTCCATCACACTTCCACCCTAAGCTATGCGGCACAACAATCTCTCACCGAGTTTTTGCTGCCAGCAACCTACAATAAATAATGTGCATTGTAAGTACAAGTTCAAATGCATAAATCATCATGCATGTAGTAATTCTTTACCATGCACATCCCAGTACCTCTTACAGACGTCGCTCTAATGCTTTCACTTTAATCAGAGTGTCGCATAAAGTTGATGCGTTGATCAAATTGAATGTGCCGGAGTTGCAGCCTGAAAGTGATCCATTTAATGTTCAGTTTGAGCATTTTCACAATTCAGTCCAAAAGACGGCACACGCACGCACAAGACAAACACACCACAACTCGTAAACAGAGGTTTGAAGGTCTTACTGAGAGCACCCGCAAAGTTTTCAGGAGTTTAGAAAAACTTCTAGCGTCTGATGAGGAAAACCTCTCTGGCCTTAAAACAAATGATTTAATTTTCTCTGTATAAGCTACTTATAAGCAGCAATACAGTTAAGCCCAACAGACATAAAAGGGTTCAGTAGAAACCTGACTGAGAATTAATTAAATATCATCACAAAGTCCAGAAGCAGTATGAAAGGACTGAATTCCTCTGAATCACTCTGAATGTTGGCATCAACACCCTCTCATATTTACTGACTCAATAAACACTACTCATTTTATCAGGCTATTGATGAAATGCTCTTTGCTGTAAACACCAGATGACTAGTTGATTATAAACAGTCTTATTATTTGCCTTCCACGATGGTTTATAGTAATACAACAGAATTAGCAAATGTATCCCTCTCCCCCTACTCTGAAGCTGTAAGTGTGACAGAAACCTGTTTTGACTGGTTTTAGTATGAAGGGAATAGAAAACAAGAAGGCATCATCGGAACTGATGTCACACAGTGGGAGGACGCCGACGTCTCTGACTGCTGATTGGCCGGATAAGCTTTGGAGAGACATGGACTCCATGTGTCCCTCACCTCACTACCCTTAACAAAGCAGCAGAGTGGCTGCGAGGTGGTTTCACTGGCATTCAACCCACCAGGTGGTTCAGTCTTTTTTGTGCTTCCACAGTCTTAAAATCCCTGCCTTCTGCCCAGTGCATGCTGGGATGGGAACTACCCCGTGAGTCTGAACAAAATAAACTGTACAGACGATAGGTGGACATGTGTAAAGCTGTGCCAGGCAGAGGAGTAAGCGGAGTAGAGAGCTCTAAACACACTGGACAGTAAGATCACTCGGTCTCATGCAGGAACAGTTTGGTATTTTTGTCTTAACTTTCTCTTACTTTTTTTGCTCATACAAGTGTGCCTCATCAGATTCAGCACTCCTAACTTCAGATAACTGTAAATGACTTGCGTAAACGTGATGGACAGCACCTGTGCATAAATGAGCGTGGGTTCGTGAAAATTGTAAATTAGCATAATTAACACCCCAATGATACCATGTAAGGCTATACGCGTCCTGATCCATTTCTCTGTCTCTGCAAATATATCAGCACGCTGTCTAAAGACACGCTCTCTTCTAAGGACCTGACTCGCTAAGGCATCCAAAGTCCGGCATGATGCGCCTGGTTACACTCCCCGTTGCCTTTATAATATATAGAGACAAATTACCCTTCAATTAGTGCATAATTAAAGTCGTTTTGCAGTTTGAGATGTTCATATTGATACTGTAGTGTTATACGATAGCATCAATGGCCATTTTATATTAATGATGGTATCGTTAGGCCTATATGAATACATTTAGAAATATATTATAATTGCAACAATTATGAAGTGTAACTTATAAAAGATTTTCAAACTCAAAATTGCTTCAAAGTAATGAAATATAAAAATCTATTAGTGAAAAATGTAAGTTTGGATAACAGCAGACTAATTACACATGACTCCTACGACAGGTCTGGACCACTCGTACATTGTGTTCGCAGAGAAAACTCAAAACTTAAGAACAAATCTGAGCGCTTCTTGCATGAGGCCCGCTGTTTATTAACAAAAAAATAAAAAAAAACAACTCTACAACGTCTAGCTTTTCTAATTAGAGTTTAAATGAGGCTCATTATGTACTAGTTAATACTGTTTTTAATGTTTATAATCCTTAACAGTTTCAGTAGAGGTTAGTGAGGAGTTCTGGAAACCAAATGACTTTTAGCGTGAACAAACAAACTTTGGTGAAAAAAACCTGTTACCTTGTATTTTTCAGTCTAGACTGAACTGCAGGATAAAGTCTCACAATTGGTGGAACAGAGTCAGTGAATCTAATCTGTGACATCAAGTCAAATCTTTCAATGCTGCTTTAAAAAAAAATGACAGGCTAAGATGAATGAACTTGCAAAGGACAAACCTGCAGCACCCGCGTGGATCTAACAGTAGATATGGACTTATCTTATGCTTCTTAACAGTTTGTGTTACTTTTGAAATCCGTTTTGTCTGGGGGTGTAAAATAGGGATGCACTGATACCGATACTGAGTCTAATAGGTCGATCAGGTATCGGTGACAATGGGGCCGATCTATTCAATTCAATTCTATATGTATATACTATATACACTCACCAGCCACTTTATTAGGTACACCTTGCTAGTACCGGGTGGTCTTCTGCTGCTGTAGCCCATCTGCTTCAAGGTTGGACGTGCGTTCAGAGATGGTATTCTGCATACCTTGGTTGTAACGAGTGGTTATTTGAGTTACTGTTGCCTTTCTATCATCTCCAACCACTCTGCCCATTCTCCTCTGACCTCTGACATCAACAAGGCATTTCCGTCCACACAACTGCCGCTCACTGGATATGTTCTCTTGTTGGGACCATTCTCTGTAAACCCTAGAGATGGTTGTGGTGAAAATCCCAGTAGATCAGCAGTTTAATACTCAGACCAGCCCGTCTGGCACCAACAACCATGCCACGTTCAAAGTCACTTAAATCCCCTTTCTTCCCCATTCTGATGCTCGGTTTGAACTTCAGCAAGTC
>CAKAOH010022251.1:0-121508 GCA_916701665.1 Sebastiscus tertius
TTTGTCAAGTAGTTAATACTCTTATCAACATGGGAGTGGGCATATATGCTTGCTTTATGCAAATGTATGTATATATATTTATTATTGGAAATCAATTAACAACACAAAACAATCACAAATATTGTCCAGAAACCCTCACAGGTACTGCATTTAGCATAACAAATATGCTCCAATCATAACATGGCAAACTGCAGCCCAACAGGCAACAACAGCTGTCAGTGTGTCAGTGTGCTGACTTGACTATGACTTGCCACAAACTGCATGTGATTATCATAAAGTGGGCATGTCTGTAAGGGGAGACTCGTGGGTACCCATAGAACCCATTTTCATTCATATAGCTTGAGGTCAGAGGTCAAGGAACCCCTTTGAAAGTGGACATGCCAGTTTTTCTTTGCCAAAATGTAGCATAAGTTTAGAGCGTTATTTAGCAAGCTATGACATGGTACCAATGGATTCCTTGTATTTTCCAGTTTCATATGATACCAGTATCTTCACTCTAGCTTTAAAACTGAGTCCACTACAACCTAAAAATCGTAAGTTATGTTAATGCGTTAAATAAGTTAGTGGCGTTAAAACGAATTTGCAATAACGTGTTGTTATCGTGTTAACTTTGACAGCCCTGATAAAGACCTTTTATATATGTTGTTATATCATTTCCTAGAAAATCAATTGTGGATAAAATAACCAGATGCAAAGCCCTCACAAATAACTATTCTTCATCACATCAATGCAAAAATCATACTATTGTTATCGATCAGTCCTGCTTATTAATTTACTACATTGCCCACAAAGGCCTCCCCAAGACCCACCCAAGATATTAAAGGGAGAGATCCCACGGTATAAAGAGTGTGTCTCTTAGAGCCTCAACAATAACTCGATTAGTTGTCAACTATTAAATTAATCTCCAACTATTTTGATAATCGAATAATTGGTTTGAGTATTATTATTTTTTTTAAGTCAACAGTCAGATACATTCGGCAGATGGTATCATTCAACTGTGTTGTGGCCTGTAACATGAGGAAGATATCATTACAGATGATATCTAATCTCACATTACGGTATTGATCTATATTATCCTTCATTCGCTGAGACGCCAGAGCATCCGGTGGCTTGTCTTTCCCCTTCTCACAGTGCTGGCCTGAGCCGGTCACATGCCCCAGCTTATATGAGGGACACTCCTGTGTTGCTGCTGCTCTGAGCAGTCTGATTGCAGGCTAATGAACTAATGTGCTGGTTCATCAGAACATGATTTGATCTATATCACCAATCGGTAATAGAGCTTTATTATTGCAAGTCACAGTCTCTTACGTAATAGTGGATGGTTGAGCCTGGTCAGGCTTTAGCGCTCTGTGAGCTGGTAGAAAATGGTCTTGCATCACTTTGTTGTGCTCCAGAATAGATTCTAGCACTACTAGTGTGTGTGTGTGTGTGTGTACTGACCGTGTGTGTGTGTGTGTACTGACCGTGTGTGTGTGTGTGCTGACCGTGTGTGTGTGTTGCTGCTTGCGTGTTTTAGCCTGCACAGTGACCGTGGCGTGCCTCCCTGAGTTCTGTTATCTCACGCTCTAATCCATTTGCACCACACACACACACAAGCCCATTTGAAGATGACTGATAAAGTTTTTCCAGCAGCCCTGGACTGGGTTTTCAAAAAAAAAAAAAAAATGGTCACAGTGTCAGTTTGTTGATTTTATGAATGGAGTGCTCCCCTGTAGATGTTATCCAGCTGATCCCCCCACCCTCCACTGCTTCCCTTCACTCTACAGCTGTAGCTCCTGGTCAGACATGCAGCTGACTTGCATGAGCTTTGTATTACCCAAAGATCACTGGAGGGAATACAATATAATACAAGGTTTTTTCCTGCTTAGAGAATCATGAGGCGGCCGCCTCCATCAAATTTCATCCCGCCTCCTGCTCTTGATAAAACTCTGACGGGTGTCTTCATAGAAGAACTTTTTCCCGCATTATCAAATACAAAAGTTCAAACAGACATCTGTAAAACACAATATCAGATCTTTACAATATATCTGAGAACATGACTGCCACAAATAGGCTTCTGATAAAAGCAAATAAGGAAGTAGAATAATCAAAATAAATTCTAAAAAAAGGCTGTGTCATAAAAGTGTCTTGTAAAAGTGTGTGAAACGGGAGCACTTAAAATATAATTATTTTTTTAAATACATTTTTAAATGCTTCAAAAACAGGAGATCTACCCTTTGTGTAAATAATATTTTGCAATTAGAATCAAATTGTTTTACAAGATATCAGTTTTTGTGGTGATATTCTCAAACGTCTTAACCAAGTCATGTGATATGTTACTTCAGTACACTTTAGGAATAAATATTATTGGGATCGCTCTGCACAAAGTGCAGATGAATATTAAATATCCAGGGTTTTTACATTATAGACACTGCCATTGACTATCTCTGTAACAACTTGGCCATAATTTAACATATTGACCAAACACAGTCCAGGATGGTACACGGGCACACACATGATCATGATGTTACCACGTCCGTCTCATTTTTGCGGGCAGAAAAACCCTGTAATATACCTTATATCTCTTATGTTGCAGTTATTATTATTATTTAACATGTGCAAAGAGAGGTATTTTATTTTGTTCTTTTGAATTTGTATTTGCTCTTCTAGTAGTCCCTCTCTTTGTTATATAAGCAAAGAAGCAACTTGGCACTGTCCCTGCTGCTACCTCCTAACCAGGGACTGGTTTAACCTGAGTTTTCATAGGATCTCATAATCATGAGCCCCAGATGTTGAGAAGAATATCCATCACATGCTTTACATTACTAGGCCAATCAGCTGCTTGGAGGTAGGACTCAGGGTGGCATGCCAGCATGGTATCAGCTCATGCTGTGTAGTCTTTCAGAGCTATGTCCAGGAGGCACAAGGGTGAGAGCTGGAGAGCCGTCACGCTTTGGTCTCATGACTGTATGAGCTGACTTTCCTTCTTTACTTCCTTCCAGGAATCTTATCTGGAGGTTCTAATGGACTTTTCTTCCTCCTTTTAACATTCCTTTATAAGATGTGCCAAGTATTACCGAATTGATAAGGCTGGTCCGTGTTAAAATGTCTCATAGTGTGACATAATACTCTTTTGATGAAGCCAGGCCTGTTTTGACCCTGCTTTGGCCCTGTCATAAATATTTACGAGTACTGGTTGTAATGGCTAGAGCTGTAAAATTGACACTTGGATATGAGCCAGGTCACCAATATCAGAACTTGAGATCTAAATTGGACTTGCCTGTTTTGAGCTTTCACACTTTCACACTTTCACATTGTTCTGAGCTCTCCTGACCTTTTTGGGTTTGATTGTCAAGTGTGCAAAATTAGGAACAAATACAAATACAGGTCCCATTAAAACAGGGAGCCTGGGCCTGGCAGGGAGTTAATTTACTACAATACACTGGTGGAAATCCTGATATATTGTCCTTAGGGCTGCCCCATTCATCAATTAGTTGACTAATCGTTTGGCTAAGATTAGACGATTAGTATTTTTTTCATGCTGAATGACTTATTTCCATGAAACTTGTGAACACATATCTGGTAAGAAAAACAAGATTTAAAGCGGTGCTTTTGTGCGATTCTTTGTGGAGAAACTCAGTTTTACCGATCTGTCGATTAAATCAACTAATCAACAACATTAGGGAAGCAACAATCAACTTTTTCAGTCTCAATACCGATAACGATACCTGGGCTTTGGGAATCGGCAGATAGCGAGTACCGATCTGATAGCAGTGTTTAATTAATAAGCTGTATGCCTCACTCTGTGGAAATGACTGGGATCATTAATTTATGTGTAAGACAACATCAGGCTTGACTTAAACATTGCTTTCCTAACTTTGTAAAACAAAATGTAACAAATGGATGAATAGGAATTTAGTGAATTGTTCAAAATGAACAGGAATTACATTTCAGGTATAAACCTTTTTAATGCAGCAACAAATTGGTTAAAACTTAAACAGGAATTAAAATTCCAGTATATAATGTATATAGTATATTAACATAGAATTGAATTGAATAGATCAGCCCCATTGTCACCGATATCTGATCCAGCTATTTGAGCCCGTATTGGCCTGATAACTGATCCAGTATCGGTATCGGTGCATCACTAGACAAAATGATATGAATGTTAGTCGAATAAGAATGTCTTCGGTCGGGTACAGCGCTAATTGTCCTTTACTCCTTGTTTTATGTGTGTTTTTATCCCTATCTTTCAAAAATTCAATACAATTTCAATTACAAAAAAGAGAGGTGAGGCAGTTGGACAGATTTGCTACTCAGTTTTATTTAATTAATCAGAGAAACCGGAACCTTACCGCTTCAAATCCAAACCTTATTTCTATCTTCCATTACAAAGAGTGGGAAACTCCTTGAAGCCATATCACAGCAGCTACGCTTTGATACCAATTTCTCAAAGTAAATGGATGGAAAAAATAAAACGGCTTCTGTTGGCTCTCTCTGAGAACCACTCTTCTTCTGCTTACATTAAAGTGCTGACCCTATATCCTCCACTCTTTCTAACGGGTAATCGAATTGCCAAGCCAGATGTTATCTCACCCCGTATTACGTCAGGCAGGGCCAGAGGAATGATGGGTCGACCAGCCAGCCTCATTACATTGTTGGGAAAAAGGAGGAGGGGGAAGGAAGAGCCCAGTTGGCAGGGTTTCTGAGTTCACTGTGTGTGAGTGTTGGGAGATGACAGTAGGAGGAACAGTATGTGATCAGACTTGTGTGTCTTTATACGGACACGTTCACTTTCACAAACACACAGCTAGCACGGATGAACACGACCACACACACACACACACGCACACACACACACGGTTGCCCATAAACACCTCTCAGCATCCTACATTGTTGAACCCAGAGAGATGGAAAGGTGCTGGGTTGTATTTCCTACAGGAACAAAGTAATCATAAAACCTGGAGCTCAGAGAGGAAGAGGGAGGGAGTGAGGAAGTGGGAGACTGTGTGTTTTTGGCAGGGGCTCTGAAGTGTTCAAGTCTTTTGTTGCCTGACATTCTCAGGTACCATGGTTACAGGTTAGCAGAGTACAGTCCTGCTTCATCTGCCTCATTAACACTTTGTTAGCTCAAGATGACGACATCAGCGTTTCTGTTGAAAGCATTCTTCCACAGAGCAGCTCACACACTGATTAGATCACTAATTCAATGAACAAGGGGGCACCGAAGAGTCAATGACCTGCAGTATACAATTATAGGGCAGCGTAATGACAATAACATCACATCAACAACATCATTTCTAGGGCTATCAATTGCATGATTGTCCATGATTAATCTTGATTAATTGCAAATTAATCGTACTTAAATTGCATTTATCAACATGGGAGTGGGCAAATATGCTTGCTTTATGCAAATGTATGTATATAGTTATTATTGGAAATCAATTAACAACACAAAACAATCACAAATATTGTCCAGAAACTCTGTTACTGCATTTAGCATTAAAAAAAAGCTCAAATCATAACATGGCAAACTCAAGCCCAACAAGTAACAACAGCTGTCAGTGTGAGAGTGTGCTGACTTGACTATGACTTGCCCCAAACTGCATGTGATATCATAAAGTGGGCATGTCTGTAAAGGGGAGACTCGTGGGAACCCATAGAACCCAAGCCAGTTTTTCCTCGCGTAAAATTTAGCACAAGTTTGGAGCGTCATTTAGCCTCCTTCACGACAAGCTAGTATGACAGTTGGTACCAATAGATTCCTTCGTTTTTTTTAGTCCATCTTCACTTTAGCTTTAAAGCTGAGCCTGTTAATGTGTTAAAGAAATTAGTGGCGTTTAAAACGATTTTGCGTTAAAGCGTTATTATCACATTAACTTTGACAGCCCCAGTTGGATGTCATCCCAACTCATAAATATTCTCCAGCAGTGATGCCACTAATGTGAGAAGAAAAAAAGTTCAATCTATCAGGATTGCTTTGTGTGACGACACCTGATGCAGGATTTTATGGGAGACTCGGTGTGAACATCAAAACTACTGCCTTATGTAAACCCATATTTTGGGTTCCTTGTTACTTTAGTACACGGGGTTAACATTAGTTTGCTGCCCTCAGGTTGATCTGGATTAAATTTTTTAATGCTGTTCTTTTTGGAAATGAGTTTTAAAATAAAAGAGGCCTCTTTTAAGCGTAAGTGCAGGGCCTGTGTTGTTGGGAGAGGTTTTGTGTGTACTGCATTAGTCACAGTTGGTGGTGTGTCCTCAGTAGACAACTAGGTATATATCATTGAGGCCTCTGCCCATCCACTAATCCTCTCCCACACCCCCCCGCCTCCCTCCTCTCTTTCTCCCCAGCCTAAGTATAATATCTAGTCGGTCTCAGACACATTCATCTGGCCCCTGAGTGGCTTCTTACAGATTAACCGTGGATGGAGTTTGGAGGCTTCAACCTTTCACTGATCACTCAGCTTTTAACTCAGAGCCGGATCTGTACGGTAACAGCATCGCTGTAGACTTTGAGACCCGTATGGAAATCTTCTCGTGAGAGACGGAGACCGAGAGAAGTATAGTGATTTGTCGCTGATGATCCAGTGCTCAGGGGAGGCTGTGGTGACTGTGGTTTGTCCAGGAGATGCATGAAGGAGCGTTGGCATGTTCCTGTACAAAGCCCTTAAACACAGAGATGAAGAGGAGGAGTACAGCCAGGTACACACTCAGTGGCTCGGTGGCACTGGTCAAGCGGCCGGGATGACCTGCTTGTTTAGATGGTTCCGTAAAACCGCCGTTTGTTGTAGGCAGCATAAAACCTGAGGCACTATGGATGGATGGCACCAGAGAAAAGTGACTTTTCGGGAGAGGGAAAATGATTGTCACTTCTGTTTCTATGCTGTCTATATATAACTACATGGAAATGTTGACTGTGAGGATCATTTCTTGCTGGCAACTGCCTGGTTCACAACATTTCCATTTGCTGCTTGTTGTAATACTATTGTTTGAGTTTCAGGAATAGTTGAAACGCTTTGGTGTGAAGCAGGTGATGGTGTTTGCAGGTTTCCCTCTTTTGTGCTGGGAAGGATTAATGGTGCTAATCGCTCTGAGCTGTACTGGGGGAACAATAAGGCATGAGGCATTTAATTGAAAATTCCTGCGACATAAATCCTTGTTTTAAAAGAATAGTGATACAGAATGAGATTATTTTATTGCGGTTTATGACATTAGTAGGCACTTGTGGCTGATGTGCCTCCTGTAGTTGTCCTAATTTTATGTTTTTTATTCATTAAAACTTGTAATCCCTTTGATTTTCATCTGCTAAATCCTGGATTAAGGGGTTACAAGAACCCTTTTAAGAGGATGTTCCATTATTTTCAGAGAAAAATTGTTTTAACTTAAGTAAAACAGACAGCTTACCACTTTCGATTTATCCTCATGTTCTTTTTGCTTTCCTCGTCTTTGCGAAACTACCAAATGTCAGCACTGTTTGTACGAGCACTTCATTGTTTTTAACATCCGCAGGGGACAATTTTCGTAACAGCTTGAATTCTTTAAATGCAAACAAAATAAACACAAATGAGGAACATCAGTCCACTGCTCACAATATGCAACTGTTTTTCTTTGTTCACAGTCCCAGAAACCCTGGATAGAAAGCATTTTCACCAAGCGGGAATGTGTGTACATACTTCCAGTGTCAAAGGACCCCCACAGGTATGTACTTAGACGTGCTGTACTGTGCCTTGTGGTGATTGTCATGGAAACGGAGTAATTGCACGGTGCGTGTTAAAGAAGGCCCAAACCCTAACCACTACTCTCCGAAAAACTAAATGAGTCTGTTTCCACATCATTTCAGTGTTCGTGTCTGTCACTGTAATTACAGCGTTAAGTGAGGGGGAAGAGCAGTGATGAACCTGTGTATCATATCATCATAGGGGTGGATTATTAATTTCATAACTGTCAGCTATTTTAGGAGGTTTGGATTCCACCATTTGCATGACTTATTCGATTTGAGGATATCTGAATCACTTTTCTGCGTACTGTTACATTTAAATTCTTATTTTAAATTGTAAAAAATATGACTTACTGTGTGTAATACGAAGCAGGATTTTCCTGCAGACTCACTGGAATCTTACAAAGCAGTGTTAAAACTGTACGGAGAAGGCTTCTTACTGGCTCGGCATGCAGGCCGCTCATTCACAATGTGCCATGTGTGCACACACGAAATAGCTCAATTAAAGGTCATCCAGTTATAAAGAAATAGGACAAGAAAAAGGAAACATTGTGTTTGTTATTTAATATTAAGTAGTTTCCCCACAGTTATGTGTATTTACTGTTTAACCACCTCCTTTGTGTGTAAGCCATTTCTGATTTTAGTTACACTTTCAAGAAATTGCAGTCCTCCCTCTCTCCTGGTAAACTCACAACAATACCGGGTTACTCTTTCCCCTGTGTTTTCTTTTACATCAATTATTTGCCACTGGATTTTCTCCGCTAACTCCAGTACGTGCTGCTGTGCGAAGATGATTCAGAGGTGTTAGTGAACACAGGACCATTTAACGTTGGGCCAAAGGCCTGCATGTGACTGCGATAAAAGTGAGAGTCCCCTTGGCAGGTTTCACAACGATCTCTAGGTTAAAGGCCGATCTATCTGGGCCGCCTGCCCAGCTGACAGATAACCTTCATTTATGTCCTCAAACTACCGAGAGCTTCCTTCTCACTAGGAGAGATCAGACCGTTATAAATGTCTTTGTTTGCAAATGTACTCCGCATTTTGGTGGTTCGTATTTATTTAAATTTCAAACAATGATTGATTATTTTAATGTGAAATTCCTTCCAGATGCCTTCCAGGATGCCAGATTTGCCAACAGCTCGTCCGGTGAGTTTTTGTTTGTTCTTTGTTCCCCTCGTTCTTTGTTACCTGACAGGATTAGCCAGAGAGCATTCATGCTAACCAGTTACTTTACACCAGAAAAGGCCTGCAGGCAAATTCTATTTCAATGTAATTCCACTGAACAGGAAACCATTCACCACAAAGTTCACACAGTCTTTGTGTGTCAGGATGCATGTTCTTGCCTAACGCCTACTTAAAGCTAAAGAGAAACCGCTTAGTTTGGTCATTAATTGTAATAATAATACATTGATGAGCCACATTAAAAGTACAGCTCTTCCAAGTCTGTCAGACCTTGTCATCACGGTTAGTTACGAAATTAAATAAAAGTTGTATTTTTTGTTGTATTATATTGCTGGGATATATTATAAGGACGAAATTTTAGATTTAGATGTTTCAGATGTTAAAGGTAGGATCGATGATGTTGAGAAACCAGCAAGAGTACACTAGATTTTTAAAAAATGATCTAAACGAATCCAGTGTTGCCAACTATTTTCCAATGAAAGTAGCTAGCAGCACTAGCTCCAAAAGTCCCTAAATCTAGAGGGAAAGACGCCAAGTCGACAAAACACTGACAGTCCGTTGCTTCAGGCCTCCCTCCAAAGCCGCTCCCCCACTATTATCATTACAAACATAAACATGTCATAATGAACGTGAACGGCGAACCCAGCTATTGTTAGTACTCACAGCTGTCGAGCTAGCAGCTTGTGGAAGACTCTCCGGTGACGCACAATGAGTGCACAGGCTGAGTATGATCAGGTAGGCAGGTAGCCCGTCCATCATTACATTCGGGCCAAATTAAATGATTGGATGGGTTTATTACAATCCTGCGACAGCCACAGATACCTTTTTTTTTGTCAGAGCATTTGATTTATTGATTGCTGTCGGGATGTAATGAGAATTTCAACTAATAAACCCGGGGGGGAGTTTGGAAATTTGTGTTTGGTCGATTATTTCTCTGTTGTTACAATGCTAATTGGCATTGTATTTTACATCGTTGGAAAGCCTGTTTATTTACCTTCTTCAATGATGTCCAACTTGTAAGGATCATGCATTTGTGGGATGAGCAGCACAGCTGATTATGTTGGTAGCGCCCAAGTAAAATTCTCTGCCAATGCTAAACAGTGTATTCTCCTGTTGGTGTTGACTCTTGTTTTGAGTTGTTTGGTGGATTGGATGATTGAACTCTCCATCAGTAACCAGGAACAAACAGGACATATTGGCAATTTTACACTTTATTAAGTTAAAACACTGTCAGGAGCCTCAGTAGCGGGTGGAAGATTCATACGTAGCCATAACAGCCTGGCACCTCCTCCTCATGCTGGTCACCAACCTGGTCACACGTAGCTGTGGGATGGCGTTCCATTTCTCAACCAGGATGCAACTTGGTTTTACGGAACACCAGCTTCAACTTGCCCTATCGTGCAGACCTTATCCAGATTATACAAACGTGGCATGCCGATGCTTGGAGCAGACACCAAATGATCACTTTAGTAGGGCGCAGCACCCAGCAGGCCCCATGCACATCTGGCACATGATGGGCAGCACCTGGAGCTCAAAACAAGAGTCAACACCAACAGGAGATTACACTGTTTAGCATTGGCAGAGATTTTTGGCAAATTTCACTTGGGCGCTACTCACATAATCAGCTGCGCTGCTCATCCCACAAATGCATGATCCTTACAAGTTGGACATCATTGTGAAGGTAAATAAACAGGCTTTCCATTGATGTAAAATACAATGCCAACTAGCATTGTTACAACAGAGAAATAATCCACCAAACACAAATTTCCAAACTTTTTTTTCAGAGTTTATAAATCTTTACCAACCCTACCTTTAATGTTGAGTCCCCAAGCTTTACATTCTCATATGTCACATATGCAGTTTACAGCTATAACAGAGATGATTGGAATATGTCTCAGTGAGCTCACTTTAACAAAGAGAAAGACACAAATAGCAAAGCCACTCACTCATAAAGTATATAATACATTAAACAAAGTATAAAACAGATAGGTAATATCCATACGAATGGGTAAAAAAAAAGTAACACATAAGAACACCGTAGATAACAACCTACTAGATAAAGTGCTTCAGGTGCATTAAAAACATCTACCATGTTATACAATTATTGAACCTGCCGAGTGGCCTGCAGTGCGGTGCTGTGTTTGTTGTGTTAAGGAGGCAGCTTCAGGATATGTGTTCTTCTGGATCCTCATCTTAGTGCTTCTTTTGTGAGCAGGAAGGAAATTTAAAAACGTTGTTAGCCAGGTGAGAGGGTGTCCTTTACAACTTTAAGGCCCTTCTTCTTGAAGCAGTGTGTGTTTTATTTCAGAGAGAGGTAGACAAAAACTGGCTTCTCATTTAAAGCTAACAATCGTCCTGAACAGATCGTATCAGACGTAGCCAGCTAGACGTTGGCTCTAGGGCTGCCTCCTCCTAGTCGATTAGTCGACTAATCGGTCGATTTGGTCTCTGTCGAATAAGATTTCTTTAGCTGATCAGTCTTTTTTTAATGCTTTTTCGTGCTGAATGAATTATTTCCAGGAAACTTATGAGCACATCTCTGGTAAACACAAGATTTAAAGTGGTGCTTTTGTGTGATTCTTTGTGGAGAAACTCAGTTTTACAGATCTGTTGATTAAATCAACTAATCGATTAGTCGATAAAATCGTGTGAGTGTTAGTAATCTAAGAATTTCTTTTGAGGACAGCCCTAGTTAGCTCCATGGGTTGGTTGAAAACGTCGTCTCCAGTGGACTTTTTAATGTTTTCAGTTGAGAACCATGTAAAATGGTCTTAAATATGTACTTGATGGCTTCATACATGAGCTAAAGCTCATTTTTGTAAAGTTTCCCTCGATATATATATTTCCTTGCTTTTGAATATCTGTTTCCTGCAACGATTATAAATGTGTCTTAAACTAAACATACATTTAAATGTGCTATTGTTGATATTCTATTTTATATGCTGTGTTCTGCATGATTAAGATGTATACAAATGGGAAAAAGTATATTATTGTACCAATGAAAAGTGATTGTGTCCACCCTCAAGATGCTGCTGTGGGCGGCTGGTGCGGCAGCACGTTGGCTTCACAGCCAGCTTGGCCACGAAGTACTCGGACGTGAAGCTGGGTGAAAACCCCAACCTGTCCATGCCCGAGCTGGAGGAGTGGTCGGTGGAAAAACACACAGAGGCGAGCCCCACTGACGCCTATGGTGTCATCAATTTCCAGGGAGGGTCTCACTCGTACAGAGCCAAGGTAGGAGGGCAGACTCTTCTCTGCTGGAGGGCACGTTGTTCATGTATAAAGACAGCTTGTGAGTCTTGATAACTGTGATATAGATTGTTTAGAAACAATCTTACACAATATTTAAAGTGTTTTCTTCAATGTAGATGTGTGTAGACTCATTATGAACATTTATTTGCATACGTTTAACCCTGTGTATTAATGTAATAATAATTTTTCAACCAAACGGTTATTGGTTTCAGCTTCTCGGATGTGATGTTATGCTGCCTTTGCTCTGCTTTCTGTGTTCATGTGAACATGCTTTTCTTATGTCTGTGTCTACGTGGGCAGTATGTGCGTTTGTCCCACGACTCGCGGCCGGAGAGCATCCTGCGGCTGATGCTGAAGGAGTGGCATATTGAGCTTCCTAAGATCCTCATCTCTGTCCACGGGGGAGTTCAGAACTTCGAGTTGCACCCACGCATCAAGCAGGTGGTGGGCAAGGGCCTCATCAAAGCTGCAGTCACTACTGGGGCCTGGATCCTCACCGGAGGGGTCAACACAGGTTTGTAGATTCGATTTTAGTCTCCACTGAAAAAGGAAACAATCAGGGATAAATGTTTGGGTCATGGGAAAATAATGCAGCAAACGTGTGAATGTTAGACTGCCTTCTGAGTGTAATAAAGAATTGGTATTGTTGTTATGGCAGCTTAATAACTCTTACTTTCCACCCAAGTGAACACTCACGCACACTTACATTTTACTACGCAAACACACAGCCACCATCAGTGTGTGATGCGCTGATGTAGCAGAAGCTGTAATGCCGGGCTCTAAGCGTGTCATTTGGCTGTGTGTCGTGGCCGAGGTGTGTCTGCAGCCACAGCACGACGTTAAGATGGTGTGGTCTGATCATAGTGTTTAAATCATTACTCACAGGGTCAATTACTCAGACCAGTGATTACTTTTAATGCCTCTGGCACCCTGACCAGTTGGGATGGTCTCCTGGATCACAAATTACTGCTGAATCAATGAGACCCGTTAGCTGAAGACTGCGGTTCACAAACAACCCCGGGGACTAATGTACCTGTTGTGGCATTTTGGTCGACAGAAGCTCGGCTGTTTCTTTTCAAATGCATGGTTAATGGAATCTACAGTATCCAGCACACTTTTACAAGTCATATATTTATACCACAATACATATGTTAAAGGGAATTTTAAGTGAGATATGGCAAAGGTTAAGTAGCAATAAAAACTTTGAACACTCCTTTTTCAAGAAATAGTGAAAGCTGATTGTTTTAACGTATCCTTCCTAAAGGTGTGGCGAAGCATGTGGGCGACGCCCTCAAAGAACACTGTTCAAGATCATCAAAGAAAATTTGCACTATCGGGATCGCACCATGGGGAGTCATTGAAAACCGGAACGATCTCATTGGCAGAGACGTAAGATGCAACTCTTACAATCTCATTTGTTCAAGATTATCTCGAAAGATCAAGTCCTAAGATGCCTCTCATCTATTTAATGTCAAGTCTTTTAATGACAGCATTGGTTTTGTCATAGTTTGGATTGTTTTATTGCGGTAGTGAAGTCATTTCTTTCAGGATTGTAATAGTCGTTCTTTTCTGTTTTTCCTCACTCTCATATCCTCTTCCCTTGTACAACCTCCTCATGTCCACACTGCAGATCATCGCTCCGTATCAGACACTGCTGAACCCTCTCAGCAAACTAAACGTTCTCAACAATCTGCACTCCCATTTCCTCCTGGTGGATGATGGGACAGTGGGCAAGTACGGTGCCGAGGTCCAACTGCGGCGGGACCTGGAGAAGCACATCAACCTCCAAAGAATACACGCACGTAAGAAAAACTGAAATATTATAATTCAATACAACAAGAGATTTGATTTAGAAAAGCAGTCAGAGGCTCTTTTGCTGAGATAATGCCGCGACATCGTGTGTCTGGAAAGCCAAAAACATCGTCTTACTGATGTACTCCTATCCTCTTAGTCATAATACCACACTTGGCTCATTTAATTACTGAAATCCATAGCGTCATAAAAAACATTTAGCAACATATTTTTGTCGACAGGAATAATCTTAAATTGTAATTTTGTTGTTAGGAGCTTTAAAGTTGGAGAAAGATTCAACTCCACACTGTGTTGTACGTGATTTAAAATTTGTGCTCGTGCCTCAAATCCAAGCTAATAGAGCGCCCCCTTCATACAGGAAAAAACAACTTAAATTCCATGTTATGATTTCTCTATTACTTACTAATGATGACCATTAAACATAAAGTTTGTGTTTGTAAAGTGATTCACCCAGAGATGTTGTGTGTTCTCCTAACCTCATCACGTCAGTCAGTGTGAACTGGTGTAATATGTGTGTCATCCACATAAACACACAGCACGTTAACATCTTCTTATCAGCCTCTTTCAAAAGAGCAGTTGCACCGAACATTACCATCAAATTACTCCAAACAGCATTCGCATCTCAGTTACATTAAACTGAAGCAATACAGTTGACGTTTTGTGCTGGCGGTTAAGTGTTACTGGATAAATTAAGGGGAGGATTTTATGTGTTAAGCAGGTTAACTTTTCCCCCGCATTAGATTTCTAGGAAATAATTAATTAGCAGTAAGATCTGGTTAACAAAATACTGTATGTGCAGATAATTGTAGTATGTACCTGTGTGTGAATACCACTTTGGGCCATGTTGGATACATCAGGGTAATTCAGATGGTGTCAGTTAAACTGTTAGGATGTTTAAGGGCACTTTCTCAAGCCATAGTCCGTTTGGCTAGTCCGAATCAGAGTGAACTTGATACTTTGGTTTGTTTTCTATTTAGTTTGGTCGGTTTCACAGTGCACAAATTCAAGCAGACCAAATAAAAAAAAAATTTAAAAAAATTCTGAGGAGCGTGTAGGAAGGAGCGAATTGATCTTTTTCGTCTCGAGAGCTGTCACTTCTATGCAGGAAATCGCAGACTTTGATATACATTGACTCAGCACTGATGTCAAGCAAACATCAGACTTATGTAAAAGTCCAGGACCGTCGTTTACCTGTGTCCATCTCAACACATGCCCGAGCAGGCAGCCTGCGTTTTGGTTTCTTGGAAACAGTCCGAGACTACCTCTCGCAAACGATCTCAAACCGGTTGTTTTGGAGTTCGATTTCTGCGTTCACAACTGCCCAAACAAACTGAACCAGGGTTTGATTAAAACTGACTAAATGTTGGCTTGTGAAAGTGCCTTAAGACTTCATCATCTAAAATGTCTGAAAGTCACAATTACATTTTGTGGTTAAACACATTCTTTATTATTCACATCGTAAATAATATTTTGTAAAGCTCTTTCAACAGTGAAGTATTATGTGTGTTGAGTTGAAGTGCAACCAATAAAACTTGAGACCACTTGAGATCACAGGGAAACAACCAAAAAGTTGAGTAGTTATTTGGCATAACTTTTCCTATATTGGACACTGTGTCCTTCAGATGGACTAAACTCCAAGGTGCAATCATTATGAAGCCAGTTTGTCTTTGCCTTGTGGAAACTAGGTGATAACAGTGAGCTGGTTATTATCATCTCAACACAACACTCATCACAAACTGTCTCTTGGGTGGAGCTGTATTAGGTGGATGGAAAATGTAACATAAACCGAAACGTTAAGCACAGTCTTTGCCTTCTTCCTGGTAGGAATCGGTCAGGGTGTTCCTGTTGTGGCCCTGATCTTCGAGGGGGGTCCCAATGTGATCCTGACCGTGCTGGAGTACCTTCAGGAGAGCCCTCCTGTCCCGGTGGTGGTGTGTGAGGGGACTGGCCGTGCTGCTGACATCCTGGCCTACGTCCACAAGCAGACCGAGGAGGGAGGGTAGGACACACACACACAGAGGACGGGGGGGACGGTGGGACGGGGTGGGGGGAGGAAATGACAGCTGTGGCCGGCATGCCAAAGATAAATCTTTCTAAATACTGTTATAGTGTTGATAGTTTTTTTTAGTGTAATCATAATTGAAACTAGAATGGCACTCGGAGAGTGCAGACCTCCGCCAAGCCCGAGTACGATTGCCCCCCCCTCTCCGTTCAGCTTGCACCATCATCCACGTGTATTTTTGTTTATGTTGAGATCAGCTGAACGTAGCGGAGCAGCGTAAAACACTTCAGTCAAACTGGACAGAAACAAAATAAAACTCACCGAAACCGTCGTCGTTACTCTTTCCAGCAATCACCAAGTGTGTTTTGGTCGAACTCAACTGTAATTTCACCGAGTTTAATGTGAAAAGAATGCAGATTCAATCCAGATCATGATCCAGATCGGCACCAAAATGTAATGGATTGTTCATTGTGCCACACCCCACCCCTCCAAAAAATTTCATTCAAATCCATTGCGGACTTTTGGAGTAATCCTGCTAACTGACAAACCAACAAAGCAACGCCGGTGAAAACATAACCTCCTTCCTAGGCATTCGGCCTTGGCGGAGGTAATAATGGACAGATGATAGAAAGAAGGGAGTTTAACAGTATTATTAATTACTAATTGATTAAGCATGAGAGACACAGAAACAGAGAATTAATGAAAATCAAGGTTCCAGCAAGAGTTTTATAAAATATTTAGATTTATGGTTAAAATAGTTGTTAAAGTTGGAGGATTAGGAAAAGAAATGGCAGTATGATGCTGTTAGTGATGAGTCATTTACTGTGTTGTAGACAGTGATGTTCTTTCAATTTCTTTTGCAATTCCTTTGATGGCAGCGTCGTTGGTGGCTCTCATCTATTTCTGTCCCAGAAGGATTTCTAACAACCGCGCCGCAGGCAGCTCGGTCTGTTATAAGAGAGTTGAAAATAGTTGAACTTGTGACAGAGTGCAGTTAAAAGTAATCTGCCGAAGGGCTTAATCAGCCATAGTCCTGCACGATGTTATGAGACATTCACACGAGACCACAATTTGTTTCTTCAATTTAAATGTGTCCATGAACTTGAAATATGCCCTCGTTCTATAGTAAATACAGCCTCAGCCAACACTACTGCTGTGTTTTGTTTGATTTCTAGTTTAATTATCTTAGTGAATATGCAAATAGTGGTCCCGTTTAACCTCTTCTACTCCTTGAGGGCGCTGGCGACGACTTTACCGTCCTTCAGAGGCCGTAGCAGGCTCATTTTTAGAGTGAGTGGAGGTACTGCTATCACATGACACCAGAAAACCATTGGTACCAATTATGTCAGTAAGGAGGCTAAATAACGCTCCAAAGTTAGGCTAAATGTTCACTGGTATGGTGATTTTCAAAGGGGTCCCTTGATCTCTGGTCTCAAGATATGTGAATGAAAATGGGTTCTATGGGTACCCACGAGTCTCCCCTTTACGGACATACCCACTTTATGATAATCACATGCAGTTTGGGGCAAAATCAAAGCCGTTGTTTTGCATACAGTACAAATGCTATTTTCACCTATTGTAAAAATGGTTTCTGCATACTGGGGTCCCTAAACAGTCTTGGAATTACATAAATTGGATGTGACTGTAAAGCTGAGACTCTTGTGGATTCAATGAGCCCAATTGTATTCATGTGTGATGATATTAGTCCCCATCGTAGCCATTTCACATCGTGAGACCATTTTTTTTAAAACTTGACCTCACTGTATAAAATGACCTGTGGTGACCTCTAGGATAATCAGCCTCACGAAACTTTACAGCCACAAACTAGAGACCTAGGACATTCAGAGGATGGATGGCTTTCCTAGGTAAATCTAACTTTTATGAGCTTCTCTCCAAAAGGAACATAGTATTAAAATGAATTAATATAAGCAGTATAAGGCTGCACATGCACTGCACACATAGGAGTCTAAAAGCAGTCTATTACTCATCTTTCAATCCCGTTGAAACGTTCTCGTGATGTGTCCTCTAGAGATCAGAGTACTTTGTGCCGGAATCAAACCTGTGTTTTAAGTGTTTTACAGCTGTGTGGGTTCGAGCAGCGTGCTGTGACCGTAACCACGTTCTCCTTTAATTCTTCTACAGTCGTCTTCCTGATGGAGTGGAGACTGACATCATCGCAACCATCAAGAAAACCTTCAACTTCAGCCAGAGCGACGCCATCCACCTCTTTCAGACTCTGATGGAGTGCATGAAGAGCAAAGAATTGGTACTTTTTTTTTTTTTTAATCCCGTTCATACACTAATCATTCATGCTCAGCTTTTATTTATTTATTTCCCATTTTAATGCGTGCAGCAATGAAATAGACTTGCAAAGATCAGAGTCATTTAATTCAGTCACATATATAGCTCTTGTGGCAGGTTGTCTGGCCCTCTACAACAGTGCTATCTCCCTGAGAATAACTCATAATAATGAATCACTCATCACTCATCTTCAACCGCTTATCCGGGGTCGGGTCGCCGGGGGCAACAGCTCCCGCAGGGGACCCTAAACTTCCCTTCAATAATAATTAATGTTGATGCATAATGAATACTGTGGGACTAATATTCCTTATTTCATGTGCTATTAGGGATATTTGGAGTAATGAATATCATAAAACATAGAAGAGAACATTGAGCAGCTTTCAACTAAATGAATCAATTGAAGCACTGCCACAGAGACAACTGTTAGTTTTTATAAAGCGATATATCACATATCACAAACTCTTGAAACATCTGGATAATGTCTGCAGGAACATGTTGATAAGTGCTATCTTGTTTCTCGGAAAAACAGATCACTGTGTTTCACATCAGCTCCGAGGAGCACCAGGACATTGACGTAGCCATTCTGAGGGCTTTACTCCAAGGTTAGTACTGTAGATGACTTCTCTCTCAACCTTTTTTTCCCTCCCTCAACGTCTTTAATAAAGGAACTGAGTCACAAAAGTCACATAACGTTGATTCGGTCTATTCACATGCCGTGGTTGTTGGCATTGAAAGATAAAGATTTCAAGACTTGGTAATGTTTTCGTTCTGATACAGATATGCTTTGAGAACAGCGCTCCCCTCTGTGTGCCCTTCTCTTTGTGTTCCTGAGGAGATCACGTTGCTCATATTCACAGGGCCTCCTTATTCCAACACTGTCAGTCTGAGCTGCATGTCTTATTCTTCTTCTTCTTCACAGTCTGCTAGAGGAAGAGGACAAATTGGACATTCTTACTTTGTTTTCATTATGTTGTAGAAGATCTGTATCTTTTTTTATTTTTATTTTGCATGAATGCAGTCGGAGTAAAAAGAAGAAAAATACCCACATAATGGTTTTTATTAAAAGACTGACAAGCTGTGTGAACACAGGCATTCTTCGTTTCAAGTACGGAACAAGTTATTCACCTGAAAGAGGTGTTTTGTACTGAACGTGGGTGGGCGCAGCAAAATCTAATGATTCAAGTTTGTTTAGACAAAAGCAAGGAATTTGTGAGTGACTGCAGCTGATCGATCGTCTGGAGAAACTGGTTCAGACCCTCAAAGGACAAAGAGACTGCGACTGAAAATGTCCACTCGGACAAATATTTGTCTGCCTAAGGCGCAGTCGTCCTGGTCAAACAGTAACTCATCCTCAAAAGGACCCTGGAGCACAAAAGCTCTCAGACCTCTTAAAGAATATCGAGTGCTGCTTAAAGACGTTTCTCTCCTTCACCGTGATTCAATTCATTTAGCAGGCTGGATGTTAAACAGGAAGTTTGAAGGAGTCCCTGTTGTTAAAAGCTGAATACATCCTTTTTTTTCACGTGTTGACGGACTACCTGAGAGCTCAGGTTATTTGGAATTCATTTATTCGTTAATTTCAGTCCAATCAAACTCCCACTGAGATTCCTATTTCATATCCACACAATCTGTGTCCAGTGATGATGATCATTTGATTCAGATGGCTCCTAGAGGACAATAAAGCAGATTAGTGTGGAAGAGAGCAGTAGACTGAACAGGGATTTACGTTGTAGTGTAATCTGCTATGTTACTGTATTAGTGTGTAATTGACTGTATTACTGCCCTGGCCCTGCTCTACTATCCCCCTTTAATCCTGCTAGCTGGCTAAGAGGAAATACACAGTTAATAAGGCTTTACTTGACTGGGAATTAATATATCTGTGTGTGTGTATGTGTGTTGTTTACACATTGCTGTACCTGTGTGTTTCAGGCACAAACGCGTCTGCCTTCGATCAGCTGGTCCTGACTCTGGCCTGGGACCGGGTAGACATAGCCAAGAATCATGTGTTTGTGTACGGACAGCAGCTCCTGGTACGTATTTGTGGCCGTTTGTCCGTGTGCGTATGTGTGTTTCGTGGATGTTTGCTTAACTCAGCTTTAGCTCCAAACCTTTGGACTCGCCCAAAATGTCCCCAGAATCTCTGCTGACCACAATCTGCAGTCTGAGGAGCCGGGGGACCGGACCCGGGCAGGCTGCCATGAACTGCTTGTCTTGACTGTAACATGAACCCTGTTACAGTTGTCTTCATAAGCTGCCCTCAGTGCTTGTGTTTATTTTAAAACTGGGGGGTGGGTTGGGGGATCCTGGCTTTTGTGTGAACGAGAGGATAGATCATATTTATTTCTTGTGTTTTTTTTGTAATGTGGACATATTTTTGGTCTTTTCCCTCATTGTGTTTGTTTTATAAATAATTCATTTTCTATTGAAATGAGGTTCATAACAACATATTTATGTTTGTGTCCGTAGGTGAGCTCTCTGGAGCAAGCAATGCTGGATGCACTCGTGATGGACAGGGTGGATTTTGTCAAGTTGCTCATAGAAAACGGCGTGAGCATGCACCGTTTCCTGACAATCAATCGGCTGGAGGAGCTCTACAACACGGTAACATTATGAAACACGCAACCAGCCACTGAATAACAGAGATGGGCTGTGTGTAAAGAATATATACATATACTGTATGTGTTGAGTGATGTTTTGTATCTTCTATTTTAGAAACAACCTCCCAACAACCCAACTCTCCTCCACCTGGTTAGAGATGTTAAACAGGTACAGTCAGTCCAGTTAATGTACATTTTATCAGTTAATGTTAACCGAAGTCTGTTCGGTCTCATTCACTCACTTTGTTTCTGTGCCTTCTTGCAGAGTCATCTGCCTCCAAACTATAAGATCACTTTGATTGATGTGGGCCTGGTTATTGAGTACCTGATGGGCGGGACTTACAGGTGCAACTACACCAGGAAACGCTTCAGAATCATTTACAACAATCTCCATGGCAACAATAGGGTAAGTTCGAACTATTGCGTCTCCTGGAGTGTCTTTGTTGCAATGTACAAAACGTCTTTTATGGTGTTGATATTTTAAACTTCTATTTTAAATATATTTTATTGCAGGAGTGCAGGAGTTAACATAAATTCACATTTCTTACATATGATGTTGTTCATACTTATATAATGCCTACAATGTTAATATGTTTTATAGTGGAAAAAGTAAAATTGTTAGAAATAAAGAAAATAATTACAGGAATAAAAACAAGGAAAAGATTAATAATAATCATTTTTAAAAAGTAGGCTATGTAGTAAAAAAAACCAACAACCATCTGCAGTAACATTTCATGCATTGTACTACTATGAGAACTGTAGTAAAAAATCAGTGATTGAAAATCAACTAATGTGAAAATGTTTTCATGTTGTGTGCAGAGGTCAGGGCGCCACACAGCAGGTCCTGGTTCTCATTTGAGGAAAAGTCACGAGTCTTTTAGCATGCAGGCCGACAAGAAGGAGAAGACGAGGCACAACCACTTCATCAAAACTGCACAGCCATACAAACCTAAGGTAAATATTTCAATAAAAGGAACAAGGCCTCCTTTAGACATTCTTAAAAATGAAAAGGTCTAGAGATTAAGATCTGTCTTTGCATCTAATCACTGTTATTTGTCTAATCACTGCTTCGTCCCTCTCCTCCTAGCTTGAGTCTTCCATCGAGCAGAACAAAAAGCGGAGCAAAGAAGAGATTGTGGACATAGACGACCCAGAGACGCGGCGGTTTCCCTACCCTTTCAATGAGCTGCTGGTCTGGGCTGTGCTGATGAAGAGGCAGAAAATGTCGCTCTTCTTCTGGCAGCACGGCGAGGAGAACATGGCGAAGGCTCTGGTGGCCTGCAAGCTTTGTCGATCTATGGGCTACGAGGCCAAGAAGAGCGACGTGGTGGACGACACCTCAGAGGAGCTCAAGGAGTACTCAAAGTGAGTTTTTCTGTGGCTTTGATTCGTGTCAGGTAGCTATTATCCTATAGAAGTAAATGCATGGACTAATCAAACTGTGCTGATGTATTTCAGTGAGTTTGGGACGTTGGCAGTGGACCTGCTGGAGGAGTCGTTCAGGCAGGATGAGACCATGGCCATGAAGCTGCTCACCTACGAGCTGAAGAACTGGAGCAACTCCACATGTTTGAAGTTGGCTGTGTCCTCCCACCTACGGCCCTTTGTGGCTCATACCTGCACCCAGTTTCTGCTGTCAGACATGTGGATGGGACGCCTGAACATGCGCAAGAACTCCTGGTACAAGGTTCATATTCCATCTAGATTTTTCTTTTTCGGTAACAAAATACAAGCGCTGGAATAAGTGCTTTGCTTTTCAATGGATGTTGAGGTTGAACAGTGTGAATTATTAGTCTATGTACAGCTTAACAGAAATATTAAACCACCATACTGTAGTGGTTTCATATTTGTGTTTGGTGAAGTTTGGTCAACAGATGCAGTGTTCCCGAGGCTTGAACAAAGGTCTGTTTTCATATCTAATCCCAATCTCAGTTCAAGTGCTTTGTTGAGGTGTTAAAATGCCACTCAGTTGGATGAGTCATGGTGATACGAGGAATAAACTGTTTATTAATGCTCCTGTTTATCTCAGGTGGCCTCCTGGTGCAAGCATTTCCTGAATTGTAGGTCAAAACTCATTCATAAAACCTCAGGACTGCACTGTACAAACACTACGTCAGTTTCAAATTTAATTTCTGTTACAAAAGACGCTGCATTTTTCATAATACTTTTCTTAGTAAATATCAAAAATAAATAGAGTAATTATGCTACTGAAAAAAATGTTTATTCTTCGATGTCTTCCCTAAATCTTTTTTAAAACCTTTTGTTTATTTGGATACTCACATGAAATGAACATGCTGTTATTTCTTTGTTTATGATTTTTTTTTTTTCATCAGAGGGAACTTTTACAGCAGGGCTCGGCCTGTGTTATACTGTTTTTGTGGTAAAACATTTGGGATTCATTAGCGTGTGTAATTCAAAAGATGTTCTTGACAAATATAGAAGCTTCCACCCACATGCGTGTGTATTTGTCTCTAGGTGATTCTGAGTATCTTGGTGCCTCCTGCCATCCTACTGTTGGAGTACAAATCCAAGGCTGAGATGGCTCACATCCCTCAGAGTCAGGACGACCACCAGATGACCATGGAGGACAGCGAACACAACTTCCAGAACATCGCTGAAGACATCCAAATGGTTCGATTTACTCTGTTCTTCTGTTTTTGTATTTTGACTTTTTTACTTTTCACTTGAAAACATGATGTATCCCTAGCGTCAAAGCAGTCCTACAATGAAATAAATCATTGAAAACATCAAGTCCAGTTTCATCACAAGAGACTTGAAGATGAAAAACAGTCCATAGTTTAGGCGGTGTTAAAGGGTTAATGGGCTGTGAACAGGTTGTATGTCTGTTCACTCTTCTTTTATATCTCTTTCACTCACATTCTCCTCTTCACTCTGCTTTCTCTCATTTTCTGTCCACATTGTGGCCTGCTGTTGTCTAATTTTGGGCCTTTTTAACCTCTCCGCAGGATGTGTTCAAGGAGGCCAGATCCCACGACCCCGTGGAGGCAAAGAACGACATGGAGACACACGTTCGCTCCAAGAAGCTGCCCTTAACCAGGAAAATTTATGCCTTCTACCATGCTCCCATTGTCAAGTTCTGGGCCAACACGGTATGGAGATTACAGAAGAGAACGCACACACTCGCACACACCCACACTTCTACACATCCATCTTTTAAGTCTGGAGATTGACTTGGCCAGTCTAAAACTTTCCACTTCTTTCCCCTGATGAACTCCTTGGTTGTTTTGGCAGTGTGTTTTGGGTCGTTGTCTCGCTGCATGATGAAGGATCTCCCGATCAGTTTGGTTGCATTTCTCTTTAAATTGGCAAACAAAATGTTTCAGTAGACTTCTGAGTTAATTTTGTTGCTGCCATCATGTGTTACATCATCAATGAAGATCAATGAGCCCGTCCCAAAAGAAGCCATGCAAGCCCAAGCCATGACATCACCTCCACCGTGTTTCACAGATGAGCTTGTGTGTTTCGGATCATGAGCAGATCCTTTCTTTCTCCACACATTAGCCTTTCCATCACTTTGGTAAAGGTTAATCTTTGTCTCATCAGTCCATAAAACTTTGTCCCACTACTTTTGAGCCTCGTCTAATCTGGCCTTCCTATTCTTATTGCTTATGAGATGTTTGCATCTTCTGGTGTAGCCTCTGTACTTTTGTTCCCGAAGTCTTCTGCGAACGGTGGATTGTGATACCTTCACTCCTGAACCCTCTGGAGGTTGTTGAGGATGTTGTGAAGTTTTTTTCGGGTTTTTCTTTACAGCTCTCACAATGTTTTTGTCATCAACTGCTGATGTTTTCCTTGGTCTACCGGTTCGACGTCTGTTGCTCAGTACATCAGTGGTTTCTTTCTTCTTCACATTCTAAATGGTTGTACCGGTTATGGCCAATGTTTGTGCAATGGCTCTGATTGATTTTCCAT
Source organism: Sebastiscus tertius (assembly GCA_916701665.1). Lineage (NCBI taxonomy): Eukaryota > Metazoa > Chordata > Actinopteri > Perciformes > Sebastidae > Sebastiscus > Sebastiscus tertius. The sequence goes on from CAKAOH010022251.1 coordinate 24,779, forward strand.
CTTCTCTCAGCTTTGAAATTGCTTGCTTTTCTCCCATAAACAGCTCTCTGGTCTTCATGTTGGTTACACCTTTTTAACTATAAATGCAGTCTACGCAGGCAAAACCCAAAGCTGAAACTGAGAGTAGACATTCAGCGCTATTTATTGTTTGAATAATCAATTTATTGGACACACCTGGGAAACAAAAAACACCCGTCAGTCACATGTTCCAATAATTTTGCTCACTTGAAAAATGGGTGGGGTTCAAACAAAAGGTGCTATCTTCTAAGTTTTGTTAAAAGATCTAGATGTAATACCTGGAAATAGAAGCTGAAATGCTGATCGGTTGTCTCATATTCATCTTTTGATGTCAAACCCAAATGTTTTCAGTGAACAGCAAAAGTAAAGGAATTGGCCTCGCTGTTCCAATAGGTTTTAGAGGAGACTGTATTTGTTCTGCACCGTTAGTAGAATCAATACAATCTAATGCTCAATGTCAGTTAATTTCTTTCCCAGAGTGACATAGCAAAGTGATTCTTGGCTAGTTGAACACCATCCTTTTTTTTTTTTTTTTCAAAATGAAAGCCACTACTTTTCGTCTGCGCTCCATTAAACCCTATTGGAAGTGTTAACAAGCGGGATGCAAATGAGGTACCATTACCTTCACACTGCACCAGCACTCCTACTGGTTGGCTTTGTGGAGTGAGGAGGAATCTGAGATTGATAGCATAAATGTCTGCATGCGTTACGCTTAGACTTAATTTTAAAAACACAAACTTGTCAAGAAAGAGGCAGTGGTAGCAGTGAAAGCTTATTTTAAACACATTTTCTTGGAATACACACTTACTACTCATTCACACTCCTGCTCAGGATTATCACTCATCTTTTGTCTCACTTGTTCTTATGTTTATTTATATACACAAGCCTGAGGCTGGTTCTCAGGAGCCTTGGAGTTGTCATTGAGGGGGTTATTTGCAGAGACAGGGTTGTTTTTCAGGCTGTTCAAGACTGAGAGCTGCTGATACCATCACTGAAACTGCTACTCTACGTCATATAGCCTGTGCCGAAGCTTATCTACATCTGCTGTTCCAGCCTCCATTCCGACTTCGACACATCAACGCAGCACACAACAAATAGCTTACCCATCAGATGGGAGTGTTAATGGCTGATTTTCCAACAGTTCACACCTCACATGTCAAGGTTCAGCAATTTTTCTAATCCAAGTTGTACCAAGAAACTGGACGTGTGTGTGTGTGTGTGTGAGCGTGCAAATGTACCTGCCTACATGGACAAACTTTCCCACAGGCTGCAGTATGGTTGTACAAAAGAGCTCCTTTCTGTTTCAGGTACAGGCCAAACTTCACTAAAAGCCATAGTAATTCATTTTTGGCCAGTGGAGGGCAGAAGAACTCTGACTTTTAGCACTGATATCACCTCAGTAGCTTTATTCAGTGTTACAATGAAATTAATGAAAATATTTGCAGCTTTAAATTACTAGTCGGTTAAGCATCCCCATCTCTATTTCATATATAATGCCCTGAACCGCTCACCCTCTCTTCTGAGAGCAGACTTTGTTGGGAACTGTGATTTTCACTTGAGACGGAGAAGATCTCACACGGCTAACCGCCAGCTGAGCTCTGAGAGCTCAGAGGCCTCAGTCAAAATGGCAGACTGTTTGTTCCTTACTCAAATGATGAGGTTCAGCCCCTTCAGAGGGCCTCTACTGACCTCGTCTCAAAATATTTCAGAGAGACGAAGCCCCTCTCTCGGGAACTGCCTGAATTTAGAGGCTCTTTGTCAACACAGGCCAGTTATCATCTACGTCCAACATACCACATACAGAATATCTACATGTATGATATACATTGCATATCATATACAGCATTTCCATTCTTGGGAGAATTAATCCTTTATTTACATTTTGGAAAAAAGTGTTTTATATAATGTGTTTGGAGTTGTTTATTACTCTTTTTGTTGTGTTGTTTTCAGCTCTTCTACCTGGGCTTCTTGATGTTCTACTCGTATGTGGTCCTGGTGAAAATGCCTATTTGGCCTTCTCCTCAAGAGTGGGTTGTCATCCTCTACATATTCACCTCTGCCATCGAGAAAATTCGAGAGGTATGTGCAACAGAAGTGTTAGACACATATTTTCAGGCTCTATAGTGTGAAAACAACGAAGGTAATGAAGGTTTTTTTTCTTTAAACTTCACCAAAGACTGCACATGAACTAATCTCCTCAGCATTCTTTCACATTTTCTTCTTCTTCTCTCCTCCGTCTCCTTTTTTTCCAGATGTTTATGTCTGAAGCAGGCAAAATAAGCCAGAAGATAAAGGTGTGGTTTAGTGACTATTTCAATGTGTCCGACTTTCTGGCCATTGTGACCTTCTTTATCGGCTTTGGCCTGAGATTGGCTGGAGGTGAAGCCTTGGTCCCCGGGAGGACGGTGTATTGTCTCAATATCATCTTCTGGTACGTGCGACTCCTGGATATCCTGGCGGTCAACCAGCAGGCTGGACCCTATGTCATGATGATCGCTAAAATGGTGAGTTCTCGTGAGAGTGAGAAGTCAAACCACTACATGATGTAGAGCAGGGGTCTCCTACCTTTTTTTCCCCTCTAAGAGCTAATTTGACAAAAGCCATAAAGTCCCATGAAAAGATGTGGTGGACTTTGGTGAAGTGGCGCTCGCTTGATGTTACATATTTCACCGACTGACATGCTCGCACCGCAAATGAGACACACTCCTTTTGTCATTCACATTTGTGAAAAAGAAACTCCCTATTCCTCATGGAAATAGTATACTTGATGCCTTTTATTGGCCTGGCTATTTTCTGCCAACATCGCCGAATGTTACGGCGTCACTGCGGTGTAACTCGTTTAATTGACACCTGATTGGCAAATAATCATTTTGTATCAGAAGGGGGTGGGATGTCTGTGAATTTGATTGGATAGAAATTTAAACAAAGTGACTTTGTGTTATTAAATTTCTGTACATAATTTTTTTAACCTTTAACGAGCCACTCAGAAACAGGTAGCGAGCTACTTGTTGGAGACCCCTGATGTAGAGTAAGCAGACGTGAACGCTTTTGTAAATGGTATAGAAGTTGTCATTAATTTTCCAACCATGTTTTTTTCTGCTCTCAGAGATACAATGAAACAAGAATACTATTTTAATATTTATACATACACTACTTTGTTGATGTAAGTGAAATTGTAATAAGCTTAGAACACTTCATGTACAGTAATAATTTACATTAAAATGTTTAATAGTCACAGACAACCTTAAATGATAGGCTTGTTTTGTAGCTTTTTAGGTTATACTGTAGTCTGAACAGTCATTGCTATGTTTCTGTGCATTCACAAATTGCTCACATTCACATTTATGGTTTTATTTAATCCGCTCGAACATTCATATTTATACAGCGTTAATCATCTACATGCCGTAACCAGGTATTGTAACCTATTGTATTCTCTTGAGCAGCCCCATCAGTTTTAGAACAGACTCTCCATCAGTCCTGCTATTTTTTTTTCTCCATTTGCTGTGCTCCATGTGTTTTAACAAAGTATTTATATGACCTTTTGAGTTGATAGCTTACATTCAACAGAATATTGGATAAAATGATGTTTAATATCATCTGAAAATGAGTTGATTTAATTTTGTTAAAGGAGTAGTTCATTAATTTTTTTAATATATCTACTTGCTTTCTTGCAGTTGCACTAAATGTGAAGCTAGAATCAGAGGATGCTTAGCGTAGCTTCAAGACTGGAAGCAGGGGGAAACGGCTAACCTGGGTCCGTCTGAAGCTAAATAAATCTGCTTACCGGCACCTCTTAACTTTACGAAGTAACAAGTTATATCTGGTTTGTTTAATTGGCACACAAATAAAAGTGTAAAAATTAAAAGTTTTGTTTTTTAGGGAGTTACATTCCTTAGTTTAGCCATTGACTTCCTGAAATCGAAGTAGTGAGCTGGTAAGTGAGTTTTTTACCTTTTGGACAGCGCCAGATTAGCCATTTCTCCTGTTTTCAGTCTTTATGCTAATCTAAGATAAGCAGCTGCTAGCTGTAGCTTTATATTTTCTGTAGAAATATTAAAGTGGTATTAATCTTCTCATCCTGTTCTCAGCAAGAAAGCAAATAAGTGTATTTCCTAAACTATCAAACTCCTCCTTTAAGTGGAATTAGGTTTAATAAGAACATAATCAAGTTTCCATCATGTACACCTTCATAGCTGATAAGTAGTCATAAACCCTTCAACATTACTGAGTCTGCCCTGGGGATTTCAATACAGACATTATAAAGACAATCAATAATTGCTAAGAAACAACAACAGACCAAATCAAAGACTAGAAGAACATGGCCTCTATTCTTCTTTTATTTAACAAGCTGTCATATAAAAAGTGTAACAAAAGTAATAAAATGGTGCTGATTTTGGATCCCCAGAGTAGACGTGTGTGCACTAAAGAAACTCTGTGGATGTGCTATTATGTCCAACATTATTTCAAGTAGTGATGACGCCATCAGTCATGTGTTTCATTCATTATGTGTGTGACATCTCTTGCAGGTGGCCAACATGTTTTATATTGTGGTAATAATGGCTATAGTCCTGCTGAGCTATGGCGTACCCAGGAAAGCCATCCTGTATCCAAACGAGGAGCCCAGCTGGACGCTGGCCAAAGATGTGGTCTTCCAGCCGTACTGGATGATGTACGGGGAAGTGTATGCCTATGAAATCGATGGTAAGGACGATGAGGATGGTAGGGGAGATTACGCGGGTAAGAGCAGTTCTATTCAAAGCTTCTCACCACAGCATGATAGCTGATTGTCACTCAAAACAAGCACTGGAAATCAAACCCTCGACGGCCTAATCATTGCCTCCCCTCACAGCCTCTCTCACACAACATGGCTCACACGCCGAAGCAGCCAACGCGGGTCTTTTTGGGGAGGGCAGGGCCTTTTATTTCACCACAGCATCGACTGCCTCGACTCAGCTGACAATGGTCTGGATAACAGGCAACGAATAAGTGATCAGCACTTGAGTCGGGCGCATTTGAAGCTTCGGTGGAACGAAACACCTGGCTGTGCTCCATAGCCTGAGTTGGTATCCAGAGGTTTCACACATTGTTGAAATTGATCACATGTGTATCAACTGTTACTGTGGCCTGGAAGTGGTGAATAGTGAGATGTCAAATACACAGTGTACGTTTGTCGTAAAGTTATTCTAGTGAAAAGAAGAGAAATTTAAAAACAGAATTGAGTGAACAAGGTTAGTTTTCGAACAAAATAATCCTCTGAACAAAATCCTAGTTGCAGTGTGTTTTTTCACACCTCAAGTGTAAGAAGCGGATGTCTTTACAATACACATGTATATGTCATTTTTTGGGGATTTACATTACATTACTAATATATCAATTTATTTATAGGGACAGCTGTTTCTACAGTTTAAACATCACAATGAATACATTTAATAGAAATCCAATTTAACGCCACTAATTTCTTTAACATACTAACACAGAGGGAAGATACATACATCATATGAATCTAGAAAACTTAAGGAGTCCATTGGTACCAACCATGTCATACTAGTCCCCGCTAGTCATAATACTATTTGTCGACAAGGAGGGTAAACAACGTTCTTGTATGGTCATTTTCAAAGGGGTCCCTTGACCTCTGACCTCAAGATATGTGAATGAAAATGGGTTCTATGGGTACCCACGAGTCTCCCCTTTACAGACATGCCCACTTTATGATAATCACATGCAGTTTGGGTCAAGTCAGCACACTGACACACTGACCGCTGTTGTTGCCATGTTATAATTTGAGCATATTTTTTATGTTAAATGCAGTACCTGTGAGGTTTTCTGGACAATATTTGTGTAGTTAATTGATTTCCAATAATAAATATATACATACATTTGCATAAAGCAAATATATTTAAGAGTATTAAATACTTCACAAATCTCCCTTTAAGTTACATTTTGAACAGATAAAGAATGTGCGATTAATCATGATTAAATATTTTAATAGATTTACAGCCATAATTAAAACAATTCAAATTTCAATGCAATTTCAAGGTAGTATTGTCCTCTTTTGTCTTAGTATGTATCCATGCGTGGTAGAGTCAGGGGCAGATAGTTAGTTACAGATTTTGCAAATGAACAAGACCTGGATGTGATATTTATTTGGGGGACTTGTAGGTGCGTGCATGCTTGCAGGTGCGTCCATATCCTAAAAAGCTCCTTCTCTTCACAGTGTGTGCCAATAACACTGAGCAATCAGTAAGGTCCCTGTGTACGGCTGGAGTGTGGTTGACTCCTCTCCTACAAGCAGTCTACCTCTTTGTACAGTATATACTAATGGTCAACCTCCTCATCGCCTTCTTCAAGTAAGTGCCCAACATTTCAGTGCTAAATCCAGAATAATGTGCGCACTCATTTTGCTGGCATTCTCCACAACATCATCATCCTCAGTGTAATTTCTGTACTCTGTTTTCCAGCAATGTGTATCTGCAAGTGAAGTCCATTTCTAATCTGGTGTGGAAGTACCAGCGCTACCACTTCATTATGGCCTACCATGAGAAGCCTGTCCTCCCACCCCCCTTCATTCTCCTCTGCCATATCTACTCCCTCTTCTGTATGTGTAGAAAGAGGAAGAAGGAGCATACCTACGGACCAAGTACGACCACACTACTGTCATTTTCTGGCAGAAACCTCATGTCTCCTAAATGTTGATTATTAAAAACCTGCTTACGCAGAATGTCATTCATATATTTATATTTTCAAGAGCAAACATCTTGGATTTAAATGTTTTATGTGTACAAAACAATTGAACAAAGTGTTGCTGCTTAACTGGGCATTAAGGAAATAACAGTAACACGTGTTTGCTGTCTTTCTTTCAGAGCTGTTTCTCACAGAGGAAGACCAAAAGAAGCTTCATGATTTTGAGGAGCAGTGTGTGGAGACGTACTTTCATGAAAAGGATGATCAGTTTCACTCGGGGAGTGAGGAGCGCATACGTCTTACCTCAGAAAGGTGGGACTGTTACTGGCTTTTTTGAAGGTCTCCCTATGGAGTTCTCTTGTAAATAAACAAAAGTTATGTTGACAGTCAGTCTTAAGGTCTCTGCACACCAAGTCTGTATTTTTCATATGCGAGTCCAGTGTGTTTTATTTTTCTATTTGCTGCAAAAATTTGCAGTATGAGACAAAACTGAATCAATTACTTGAGTGCATTGGATAGTGCTAGTCCGAAACGGGGCTAATGAATGAATGACATTAGCAAGAAACTATCGTTTAGCTACCTAGAGCACAATCACTGCTGTCTGATCTTTCCTACATCCTTTGTTTTGTGACCATCGCTGATTAGAAGCTGAACTGCAATCAATTGCCACAATCTATCTTTATATTTTCCATCTCTGTATTCTTTTATTTCTTTATCAAAAAGCGGTTTGTGCAAGGAGACATAGTGAATGTTTATCATGCCATTTTAGATGATGATATTTGCATGGACGGTAGCTCTGAGTAGTCAAACAACCCTCTTTTGCCTTTTGACAGATGCAAAAAAAAATGCAGAAAGTCAAAACTGTTCCGGACAAAACTTTCAGAGTCGGTGTGTAAACATGACTGACGCAACGTGAGATCGTATTTAGTTTTAAACGTGCGACAATTTCGAACGTAAAATACGGATTTGGTGTGCAAAGGCCTTAACTAACCAAACATGGATGTGTGTGTCCTTGAGGGCTAACAAACGTGCATGCATGTGTGTCCTCGTGCCTGAGACGCTACTAGAGGTCAAAAACGCCACAGGTTACCTTTAAGACTGTCTAAAAGCTGGTCAAAAAGATGCAATGTTGGAAATCAGATCAAATGAGTAACATACCACACTGAAAAAATCTGACATATTCAAAATGAGTCAGTGAAAATGCCATGCTATAGCATTATTAGAAATGAAGAAATTTGTCCTCCACATTTTAATTGTAACAATATGATGTTAACATTTAGGTAACACAAGCTGAGCTGTGAGTAACCGAGTTTACTGTTTGCCATTTCCAGGGTCGAGACCATGTGTATGCAGCTGAGGGAGGTTGGGAACAAGGTGAACTTTATAAAACGCTCTTTGCACACACTGGACTCCCAGATCGGCCACCTGCAGGACCTCTCAGCTCTGACTGTGGACACCCTGAAGACCCTCACTGCTCAGAGGGCGTCGGAGGCCAGCAAGGTCCACAATCAGATCACCCGGGAGCTCAGCCTCTCTAAGAACGTGGTCCCCAGCATCGCCCCTGTGGCAACAGACACTGGCCCCCACTCCAAATCATCCGTGATAGGCAAACGCAGTGTGGGGGCCTACTTCGGCTCCTCTTTTCCCCAGGCAGGAGTCAACATTGCAGATTCTCTTTTTGGGATCGGTGTAGGGGGAGGTGCTGGGACGGAAGGTAGCCGGAGAGTCGGGCCCAGCCACGGAACAGGACTTGGGCTGGACCCCAACCTGAACCCAGCATTGAGTCCAGAGAGGAGGGGGTTGTTTGGGCTCGGGTACCTTGCTGCAGAGGCTGGCTCCTCAAGCAGTGTCGGCTCCAGTGCCTTTGTCCAAAGTGCTGTGGCCATTTCCCCTCCGGAGCTGCGTCTCCGAGGCCACTCTCTCACCCAGAGTAAGCTGACCCGTCCACAAGAGCCGGGCCTCTCCGACTCCCCATCCAGCCTGCCCAATGTGCCCTCCACCGGGGCTAAGTTCCACATCAGCAGCACCCCTTCCCAGCCCAGTGGCTCCAGCCACCCAGAACTCGCCCTAGCGAGGCTTTACCAGCAGCCCTTCCAGCCAGACAGCACCACTGTAGAGTTTGGGGCATTTGTGGGTAAGTATGAGACTGAGGGTGAATGTTGTGTTGATGAGGAGATAAAAGAGGAGGGTGAAAACTATGTGTGTGTGTATCCTACTGTTGTCATTGTCTCTAAGACTTCGGGCTCTGCTCGGCCTGCCTGCTTGCCTGCTTGCACTGCGAAGCCTGAGAACACAAAGGGGTTAGGAGGTGGGGGGAGAGAGAGGGAGGCGGGTTGGGGGTACGTGAACGAGGCGTTCTGCGACGACGAGGGAAGATCAGGCTTTCTGAGTAGACAGAATACAGACACTGTACTGGCTCCGGAAGCTGAATCATCACCGGACGACACCCACGGAAATAGAGGCCTGCCAGGTTGTGCGCAAGTCCCTGCCGTGGCACCCAGGAGACCCCACAGACGAAGGAGCAGGGAAGGGAATATGTCGGGATCAACTGCAGCATCCTGCTTTGAAGATCAAAGTGGGTCATCAACTGCGCTTGACCAGAGGAACACGGCAAGAGAGCCAACTAGAGGTTTGAGTTTCAGTCTGCGTTTAAGTTGAGGACGGCGTCTGCCGGGTGCTCGGGGCCTTTCCATCTCCAGATCAGGATCCCTGTGGACCTTCAGCTGGTGCCTTTTCTTTTCCTTCCTCTACTCTGTCTGGACCTCTTGTCTGACTGGTTTACTCTCTGTTTCTGGGTGGTTCTGAGGTTTGAATGATTGGTTGAGGGTTTTCAGAGCTAACTTTCATTCATTAAGGATTAGTTTGGCAGGTGGAGGTGAGGAGTTTCTCATAAGAATTAGATGTTTGAACTGTGATTATTTTTGCCATTTTGTTGATGATCATGTCACTAGATTTGGCCGTGTGTTTGTTTGTCTTGTTCTGAGTGCTACACTGTGATTATTGTCTTAGATTTCACAATGGGAGTACTTATAATTCTCTGTTAAATACTTCTAGCAAATAATTCTTTATGATTGTTTTGGTGGGATATTGTTACGTGAGGCAAACAGGAATTACTAGGAAAAATAAAAAGTATTTTATTTTGATAATGTTACAGACCGACGGGGCGGTTTAAATGGACCACTGACAGTATTCTCTTGGTTTCAGGACATAAAGACAGTTTGGACCTCCAGCACTCCACACCCAAAGAGGGCTCCACCTCCAGCAGACAGCAAAGCCCGGTCACACAGACCAGATCACAGGTGTGTGTTTGTGTGTATATATGCATATAAGTATGATTGTTTGGTGCATGGACAGTATATACAATTTCTTTCCCAGAAGAGCTAGGACCTTTTTTCTTTTATCCATGTCAGTCATATTGACGTCCAACATGTTTTTTTAAGCGTGTCTGTTTAAAGTGTGTTCCTGTCATATTTACCTTTTATGTGAACACTTACTGATGATCAGTCAAACACTTGTTTTAAAGTTCCTTCACGTAGATTTTCTGATGTTCAGGTAAAAACTTGTCCCTCCCTGTCAAAGTGGTGTCAGCCCCCCACCCCACCCTCCTTTCAGCGTTCACCATCATTTGCCAATTACAGTCAAAATGTGTCACATCTAAATGAACCAAAGGGTTTCCCCTGGGAAACTGATTAGTAGAGGTGGTAATACAAACTTTAACCAAACTTCAACTAGATGGAGACTCTATTTGCTAAAAGGTGTGTCCAACTGGTGATTATCAAACTAACTTCCGCCTGGTGTCTGACCTGCAGTGACAGTGAGTTTGTTTCTCACGCATCAGCAACACACGGTGACTGATTGGTAGGGGTGTAAGAACATATCGGAAAAACCGAATATCCTGATATTATGTTTTGTGATACTGTATCGATTATCAAAAACCCTGTATTGATTTTTAATTAATAGTTTACACGCAAAGATTAACTCAGTCAATACTGTATTTAATTTGCAAAGATATGCACCCTCTCAGTGTATGTGCCCTCTCAAAGAAGTGCTATGATTTTACAGAGACTGATAAATGCAAATACAGATCCCACTGTTCTAATTGCATAAAAAAAATATTTAGTGGTGTGTTCTTTATACTATGACAGTTTTCCTAAAATTAGATTTAAAGAAATCGCAATATATCGCCTTGCTTACAGTATCGCAATATATCGCAATATATTGAATCGTAACCCCCGGTGTCATGACACGTATCGTATTGCCAGATTCTTGCCGATACACAACCCTACTGATTGGCTGTTGGTCTCTACTTTTCACAACTTGTAAAAACTGGACGTGCTGCTCTGACTGATCACTGTGAACGATGATGTGTTGAGTTGAACCAGAGAGACCCTGATGCATCTCATCTCGTAATTAATGAAGTTACTAGATGATCCCTCTTTTTCTTTGTCTGTCTGTCTGCCACAGGCTCAGCCTGAAGGTCACGGTCACATCAGAGCAGTCAACTCCTACGCTGGTTTCACAGAGTTTGACAGAAACCCGGCTCTGCTCCATCCTGACTCCAGTAAGCTCACAAAAATAACACAAATAATACTAAGAAATGATCTGCTAAGGAAGTTATTTTTAAATATATATGTTATCATTTTAATGCAGCCCAAAAACCAGCAGCTGCATCCGTTGATCCGTACGTTTTTCAGCATCCCTGCTACTGTAACACATTATGATTTGTGATTGTTCATTGTGTTTTTGTAGCTCTGACAAAGAAGGATAGGAGCAGAGTGTCAGCTGAAGATATCCTCATCCACGAGGACCCCCGGGCTGCAGTACTGGTAAGAAATGTGTCTGATGTGTGTACTTCCATATGTACAAAGACAAACACAACTCTGTATAGATATATAACTCTTGTTAACTTTATTAATGCTGGTTTCTGTCAGTGTTTAACAACTTGTTGTTTCTCCACCAGGAAAGAGTTCAGGTCAAGTCAGCCCAAGCCAGCAGCCTGTAAGTGTCCTCCCACTGGCCAACAAGATGTATACACACACACAGACATACACACAACCCCGTACTTCTATACCTGTGAGGAGGACCCTCATTGACATTCCCCAGCTCCTTATGCTAACCTTAATCATCCCAACTAAAAAAATCCCAACCCTTACCCTATATTTAGAGGACATAATATTATTTTACCTGTGCCTGTGCACCACGATCTGCACCCTCGGGATGTGGACCAGTCCCCTTTAACCTAAACCTGATTCTAACCTGAAACTCAGAACAAAGCCTGAACCCTCAAACAGGCTTTTGAAGGTCTACCTGAAGGTGAGGTGTCCTCACTTTCCCAAAATGTCCTCACTCACAACGTCTAAAACTCAAATTGATTCTCACAAAGACAGACGTACAAGTACACACGCACAAACCCACGACCTCTTTTTACTTATTTGAAGCCGGCACTCACTTTATTCACACCACCCTATGTGAATGCATTAAGCAAGCTCCCGTGTAGATTCATGAACTAGACTGATATGCATGTAATCTGTTATGTTAAACTAATGTCTTTCTGTTGTCTCTGTGTCAGGCGAGCCCCTGGGGAAGATGCACCAACAGGTAAGATGTGTTGTTTCACTGTAGTTCCCCCCGTCTTGCATGGTTTAGTTGGGTCAGACTGGTTCTGTCTGGATCAGCTGGTCCAGCAGCATTTACACAGGCACTGTCATCAATGTGACATTTGACCTTTTACCTTTCTTTACATTCAATGCGTGTTTGTCTGTGACACAATCCATACTGTAACACCATCACCAAAAGCTTGAGGAAATTTGGCTTTAGCAACAGAAAGGAGAACATGTCACGTTACTTCCTGAATATTAGAGAGTTTTTAGGAGGTAATCTGGGGTAGTCGTGGAATATCAAAACTATTTAAAACCCTATACTCACAGATATTGCACTGGATGATGATCTTTCAGTTGAAATAGAAAGCCCAACTGTTTTATAAGTCATTTTGGAACTTTGTTTATGGAAAATCATAGAAAAGGGAGTGAACTGTGCTGTACAATACTTCATTTATATATACTCTAATGTTTCTAGATGAAAGCTTCACTGTGCTTTTGTTCTTTTGTGGTTACAGCCGCAGTTTCTCTCTACACGCCTCGACACACCCACCTCGGAGCCAGAAAGGACTGTGAGTAACCCACACCGACTGACCAAACGGCACAACCGACTCCAGTTGAAATTATTGGCCCATCTATCGATTAGTTGATCAAGGGAAAATTAAGCGGCAACTATTTTGAGTCAAAATGCCAAACATTTGCTAGTTCCAGTGTCTCCCATGTGAAGCTTTTCTTCATTTTATATCTTTGCAAATTAAATATCTTTGGCTTTTGGACTGTTGGCTGAACAAAACAAGACATTTAAAGACATCATTTCAGGATCTGAGAACATTTAAAGACATCATTTCAGGATCTGAGAACATTTAAAGACATCATTTCAGGATCTGAGAAATTGTGATAGTCAGTTTTTCATTATTTCTTGACATTTAGTGAACTAGGCAATTAATGAAGTAATCAAGAAAATAATCACTAGTTGCAGCCCCACTCCCAATATTTTGCACTGTATCTTGACAGAAAGACCAATAAACTGATGATAATAAGCTTAAAATGATATTTGCAGAGATAACTATGGTCTATATTTACTTGATGTTTTGTTATTTAGGAGAAAAAAAAGGAATTTCCATGAAGTTTAAACACATGTAAATACAAATGTATTCAATTTTCACCTAGCAACGGGGATGACTTGCAGGGAGTAAAACTGTTGCATCAAGTTGCATTGAGCTGTTGTTGTGAAGTCATGCAGAGACATCTACTGGTGGCTGCTGGAACAGCTCAGAGTGTTTCTGTTGAAGCCTGAATGATTGTTTAGTGATCATCATCGTCATGTTCATTAAAGGACATCAACTTATTCTGTAAAAAGATGAACAGTTCTCTTCTTTCTTCTCCATAGCTATTGGCTCACCTTTCAAGCCCATGGAAAGCTACCAGTACTCAGGTGAGACATGGAGAATAAGTTGCATCATCGTGTTTTCATGTACTGATTTAGTTTCCAAAATCGATGATTGTTTTTTTTTTGTTACATTGATATATTGCATTTAATTTAGGTGTTGTCTATGGGTGAAAATGATCAGTGTTTCACTGAAGCAATGAATAATCCTACAAAGTACTTTCACCTCTGTTCACTCGGAGTTGTTTTAACCTGTTTGTATTTTTCCGTCTGCAGCTGTGGAGCGCAACAACTTGATGAGGCTGTCCCAGAGTATCCCCTTCACCCCGGTGCCCCCTAGAGGTAAGTCTGCGTCACGGTGCATTCCCAGACGTGTCAGGTCAGGTGAAAACATCGCAGACGGCTCTGTGAAAAGACAGCAGGGCAGTTGGAGAATGAGGAAGTTTGGATGCAGATAAGAGATGTGTTTTCTTCATTGTTCTTGCAGCTGTTTGCTTCACAGTCACTCACAGTCACACCCAGTCTTTTGTGTGAGCTGTTGTATTTTTTGACAAGAATGGTTTAGCTTCACAATTCAGGTACACCTCCCTGCTGAAGAGGAACTACTGGTTTTAATGTTTTGGCTGTTACAGTTGAGTGGCAGCCGTGTTGTTGTTGCAGTTTGCCGTTTTTGTTGTTGTTGCCGTGAATGTCTTGAAGTGTAAATGCTTGTGAGTCTTGTGGACCATGCAGTTTCTAGGCATTTCGCCATGATGGTTGTTAGGAGATGATTATGCTGCATATGTGTGTTGCAAAAAAACGCATCATACAGTTACAGTATGTTTTAGAAATGGGCACCAACATGGCGCCAGTTATAAAGTATATTATTATAGTATTAAAGCAATACTTTTACTATTATCATTTAATCCAAAGACTCCTGTACTGTAATATAATGTAGTATGAAAACTAACCTGTGCTACCACAGTTTTTCTTTTGCAGCATTCAACTCAAAGTTGGAGACAACTCATGATAAAAACATGAATCTATATGACCTTACAAAAGCAGCGAGCAGAAACAGTGAAGTTGAGAAAAAAAGGGTTTGAAAGTTGAAGATGCTCAGCCGAACTGTAACAGATATTTAAGCTGTAAAATGTTAATGTCTTAATGCCTTTTTCAGCTGATTAATAATATTTGTCACAGGCCTTATATTAAACATTTAGATACTGCATGTTTAGACCATACTGCATGTTAGGTTAATTGTTGACCCTAAATTGCCCGTAGGTGTGAATGTGAGTGTGAATGGTTGTCTGTCTCTATGTGTCAGCCCCGCGATGGACTGGCGACCTGTCCAGGGTGTACCCCGCCTTCGCCCAATGTCAGCTGGGATCTCCCCCCCCCCCCACCGCAACCCCTAACAGGATAAGCGGTTGCAGATGAGAGATGAGCGAGAGATGTTTGGACCATCTAAAGGGCATAACGCAGTATCAACAAACAAAATGCTCTATTCTTTGCATTTCTTGTCCATTTGAACCAATGAGCTAGTTTAATAAATTAACCTCAAATAAAATAAATTTAAATGTCATTGAATTGTAGCCAGCTTTATCTCAACATCGTGAATTCCTTCAGAGGCTGCTGCTAATCTGCTAAGCTTGGCGGGTTACATTTTTTTCGAAGGAGTACTTTATCTGGTGCTGGCCTTCTTTTTTATTCCGCCGGGCTGGATCATGTGTTCGTCGTGGTCGTTTGTGCATGTGTGTCTGTCTTGCATACCACTAGACCCATCAGCTTAATATTTATTTGTTTTCATTTGTGACTGTATTTCTTAAGAACGTCTCGTGGTTGCGGTGGTTCACAATTTGGTCTTAAAGCTTCTGAGGAACTGGAGTTGTTTTGCATTCAGCTATCACACTTCCTCTACACCTCTACTGTGCAGTTTCATGGCTCTCGCTGACGCACCCAGACAAAACAGTCTCTGTGCCACTTATACACTCTGCAGGTAGTAAAAACTGGTTTGGTCACGGGAGAACAAATGTCTGGGCGTAACTCCCTTGTTGTCCTTGGTTCAAATCCAACCCGCAGACATGTTTTGTATGTCATCTCCCTCACTCGCTCTGTCCTCACAATTCCTGTCTGTCCTCACATGTCAGCCTGAAGCACTTTATATACAGATATCAGATTTAACAGAAATCAGTGAAGCAGTAAGATTTTAAGTGTTTAAGTTAGAGCTGTCAGAGTTAACGTGAAAATAACACGTTAACGCAAATTAGTTTTAACGCCACTAATTTCTTTAACGCAGCTTACGATTTTTAGGCTGTGGTAGACAGCTCAGTTTTAAAGCTAGAGTGAAGATACTGGCATCATATGAAACTAGAAAACTTAAAGAATCCATTGGTACCAACCATGTCATACTAGTTTGTTGTGAAGGAGGCTAGATAATGCTCCAAACTCATGCGATTAATCGCAATTAAATATTTGAATTGATTGACAGCCCTAGTTTAAGTGTGTTTTTTGTTCTGAGGGATGTGACGTAAAGTCAGCTGATTCAAGAAACAGCAGACCAGCGCTGTGTTTATCAGTGTGTGTATCTCACCTGCTGCTGCTGTGTGTCCCCTCAGGGGAGCCGGTGACTGTGTACCGTCTGGAGGAGAGCTCCCCAAACACCATCAACAACAGCATGTCTTCCTGGGCCCAGCGGGGCCTCTGTGCCAAAATAGAGTTTCTCAGCAAGGAGGAGATGGGAGGAGGACTCAGACGGGCCCTCAAGGTGCTCTGCACTTGGTCAGAATACGACATCCTGAAACCAGGACATCTGTATATAGTCAAATCCTTCCTTCCTGAGGTGGTCCAAACCTGGCAGAGCATCTACAAGGAGGACACTGTGCTGCACCTTTGTCTCAGGGTAGGGAGCACAGACACACCCACTGTAGACCCTCCGCTGGCTGTAAGATGGTTACGCAGCACAGTTGGGCTGGGCTTCACAGACCCCGGTCTGAAACGTATAAGCTTATCTTTAACTAGATATAGTTTGATGTGTTGCTGAGGTTTGAACTCTTCTCTCTACAGCTTTTTGACAGAGTAATGTGTGAAACAATCGGGGTCTGTCACGTTAAGATGACAAGGTGTCATCTCTAGAAGTATTTTGAAAAGCCTTTAAAAAGCTCTATCTTAAATGCTGTTTCTCTGCGTCACTCCAGGAAATTCAACAACAGCGAGCTGCTCAGAAGCTGACATTTGCCTTCAACCAAATCAGGCCGAAGACGATCCCGTATTCACCGAGGTGAGCACGCATGCAAATGGGTTGGCAGAGCACGGACACAGAAAACCTATTCACACACATATTTGAATCATCTTTGTCTCATTTTCATATTATAGATGATATGCACTGCCCAGTCACACATTTTGTTAAGCTCATTGTGGTTTGGCAAAGTCACATCGGCATTTGTTTCGATCTTATCAAGTTCACTGTACAACATGTGATTTATGTGTCAACACCCAACTTGATGAACACACTTCTCTTTGTGCTAAGCAAACTGACAACAAGCAAGCCAGATACTGAACAGACAGACATGGGAGGGGTATTGATCTTTTTATATCATCAGCAAGAAAGCAAACAAGCGCATTTCCCAGAATGCCAAACTATTCCTTTAAAGGATCAATACATTTGGAACCCTATGACATTATCTGATCATGGTTTGATTTCAAATTAATAATTTAGATTTCCTTTTTCACAATTCTAAACGCACGAACGGTAGAGTCACTTTAGATGCAATGCAGGTTTTTTAAAGACAGAATTCTTTCTTCGCTGTTAAAGCCTCGAATTAAGGAGAGAAACCCCGGGCAAAAACATTGTTTGTCATGCACTTTTCAATTTCTTTCAGACTAGTGGGAAAGAAATCATCCAAAATACACATTTAGGTGTTTATTTTACTACTTTGTCCATTTTCAAAAGGTGTCCCTTGACCTCTGACCTCAAGATATGTGAATGAAAATGGGTTCTATATGTACCCACGAGTCTCCCCTTTACAGACATGCCCACTTTATGATAATCACATGCAGTTTTGGTCAAGTCATAGTGAAGTCAGCACACTGACACACTGACAGCTGTTGTTGCCTGTTGGGCTGCAGTTTGCCATGTTATGATTTGAGCATATTTTTATGCTAAATGCAGTACCTGTGAGGGTTTCTGGACAATATTTGTCATTGTTTTGTGTTGTTAATTTATTTCCAATAATAAATATATGCATACATTTGCATAAAGCAAGTATTTTTGCCCACTCCCATGTTGATAAGAGTATTAAGTACTTGAAAAATGTCCCTTTAAGGTACATTTTGAACAGATAAAAAATGTGCAATTAAATATTTTAATTGGTTGACAGCCCTACTTGTAATACAAAATATAATTGTAAAAGTTTCATGGCGATATCTTTCAGTTAAATTTTTGACCCTATTCACCTGGAGTGTCCCCTTAAATGAACAAAGGAGGCTTTTGTGGGAAGATGAAACCTGAGTCGTCCGTGTGTTCAGGTTTCTGGAGGTGTTCCTGCTCTACTGTCACTCTGCCGGACAGTGGTTCGCTATAGAAGAGTGCATCACCGGGGAGTTCAGGAAGTTCAACAACAACAACGGAGATGAGATCGTCCCCACCAACCTCCTGGAAGAAACCATGCTGGCTTTCAGCCACTGGACCTACGAGTACACCCGCGGAGAGCTGCTGGTGCTCGACCTGCAGGGTAAAAACTCTCAACTCACTCACATATAACCACGGCGTTTGTTTTAAATGGCACTTTGTCACATGGATTAAACATTAATCAGTCGTGGAGATGTAGTTCTTCTGTTTCCAGAAATGTGTTTAAATGAATGTCCTTTCTCTGTTGACTACCTGTTTACTTACGTCTGTGTGTAGGGGTCGGGGAGATTCTGACAGATCCGTCAGTTATTAAGAGCGGTGAGAAGGGGTAAGTGAGCTTTAAATAACTTTTTCAGCTTCTTGTGGCTCAACATCATTAGGCTGAACAATTAATTGATTAGTTGATAATTGATAGTTAATAACTAATCAAGACATTCCCTTGTTCCAGCTTTGTGAACTGAATTTCTTTTGGTTTTGACTTTTGCTCCGTCAAACAAAAAAGCATTTCAACACAAGCACTTAAGTCTTAAAGAAATTGTGACCAGCATTTTTCACTATTTTCTGACATTTTATACTGTAGACCAAACAAATAAAATGAGAAAATAATCATCAGATTAATTAACAATGAAAAAAGAATTGTTAGTAGTCTTACAATATTTAATAAAATATAAACTTTCCAGCTGCTTTTTCTAGTAATTTTGCACCAAATGACCACAGTGTGACTCTTGCAGATCCTATGATATGATATTTGGACCTGCCAACCTGGGGGATGATGCCATTAGGAACTTCCGAGCAAAACACCACTGCAACTCCTGCTGTCGGAAACTCAAACTTCCTGGTGAGGGATATATTGACCCGCTGCAGTTCAGTTACCTTAAACTAAATTACATCACAAATGTGCTCAAATCTCAACGTAGACAGTAAATGAGAAAAAAAACTAAGTTACAAATATAAATTTAAGATGATATATAAATTATAATCTGATGCAACATGTTGACTTTTTTTGTTCCCTCCTTCTTCTTCCAGATCTAAAGCGGAACGATTACACACCAGATAAAGTAACGTTCCCACAAGACGACCCTCCCAACCCAGGGGGCGGCGTCAAAGAGTCCCGCCAGTCAATGAGGCTGATGCTGTGATCGGTTTAACGCATGAGCGAGTGAATGATCATGAGGCGACACTGGTCTGATCGATTTTTAGTCAAAGCCAAGGAGCAGAGAGGCGCGCACCCCAATCAACTGGAAGAATCTCACCTGTGTTTCCATGGAAACCAGTGCATGCAGACTGTATCATGTTTTTGTTGATCCCGCCAAAATGCTGTGTCGAACACAATTCAACCATCTTAACCTTCGTGTTTTTTAGTACATAAATAAGGAAAAGAAGTTTTAAACATATTTTGTACAAGTTTATGAATATATATATATATATATATATATATATATGAACTGGATATATCGACAGGTACAATATCATTGCAGAGGGTTTATTATTTATTAAGTTTGAGAAGTTGCCTTGTTTTAACAAAAAAAGAACAAATCTAAGTGCATTGTACATCTGTTACAGCAGCTTCAGAGAGGACAGCCTGCTGAGATTCAGTCACTGCAGCACTGCAGTTTGCCACCAGATCATTTTTATAAATGTGTAAAGACTTGTATCACAACCTTTTATCTCTTAGTTAATGAACAGATTACATGAATTTGAAAATCTTGTAAAATATGGGCAGATTGCAATGCAACTTTTACAGAACAATGTATGTAATTTTATTGTATTGAAAGTGTGTCCACCAAAATATTTCTGATAGTTTTTATTGTTACAAAGGTACTATTGCTATATCTTTGTCATCAACTATTGTATGAGCAAATTACAATCTAGTGTATCTTATAGATACTGTTATCTGGCATGAGCTGAACAGATTAAAATATTTTATTCAGGGGAACTGACAGACTTAAGGGTATTACTGTATACATTTTGTACTGGACATCATTTTAAACAAATAAAAATGTTAAAAAAAAAAGATTTAGCAACATCACTCAGGTCTTATAAGAATGTGTTTTAATGCGTGGCCAATATTCAGATTAAAATCATTTAGTACTGAGCTGTGAAGAAGAAAACGACTCATATCTGAAAGATTTTAATCCAAAGTTCTGATGTTCAGTATAAATTAGAGGTGAAACAAATCTTTTTGCACACAAAGATCAAACTTAATTGGGGCCCAAATGTGAGGAATTGATGCTTTTCTTTGTCACTTATTTTGGATTTGGAGTTGGCCGGATATAACAGTCAATTTCAATACATCACTTATTTTCTGAGATATTTATTTTTTTGGGAAAACTCTTTTTATTCCTTTTTTTTTTTTTCAAACATGGCATAACAAACATAACAAAACATAACACTGGTGCCATAATATAAAACGTTATATCTTACATTTAACATTCAATATGTACATACATATATACACACATACACATTGCTTCCCACTCCCACACAGAAACTGGTCCAGCCTTCCTCCCACTCCGAGAGATAAAGTTACAGAAAAAAGAAAAAATAATTTAATTAATTGGTTAAAATAAGGTAATAAGTACTATAATAATATAATAATATAATAATAATCATGGTATAGGTAGAAACTTTTAAAAAAAAATAATGAATTAAATGTAAAAAAAAAAAACAGCACAAAGAAAATAATAATTGGTAATTAAATAAATACCATAGAAAGGTGAAGTTAAGTAGATTCTATGTAAGTAATCCATTGATCCCATATCCTATGGAAAAACTGGGATACCTCTTATAGCATAGCCTTTTTCTGAGATTTTAGATACAAAACGATGATTCAATTGATCGAGCTGCCCCGTGTAAAAATGTTCCCATCTTAAAATATTGTGTCCACATTGAGGTGTCTGTAATACCAACCCATGTTTTCATGCATGCAGATTTTTTGTCACAAGTGGTGGCTATCACTGTTCAGTAAATGTTAATTAAAAATGTTGCCATGGCTTTTGAGGCCGTCATCAGCAGAGCAGAGCAAAGCAGTCCTGCAGATTGTTGAACATATGCCTGCAGATAGAGAGACAACGAGTCTGGTGTTTGAACAGAGGCCTCAGATTCCTCAGTTGGACAGCAGCTGCTGGTATTTGAATCCACAGACAATCACCCCTGTTCAGCTGAACTCGAATCAAACTGATACCCTGCTCACCTGTGAGATAGTGATGGTTGAGCTAAGGACACTGTGCTGGTTACCTCTTTAATTTTGCATGTGTTCTTTGGTTCACATTTTTCCAGTGCATCTTTCTACAACACTAACTTGTCCATTATGTACATAGTTTGGAGATCTTAGTCCTGTAACCATTTCTCCACATTGATTTCCTGCTGAGCTGCAGTAGATGACAGAACCTGTGAATTTTGCACAGAAAAGACTTCACAGGATGTCCACTTTATTTGACTACACATCACCTTTTTGTTTTTGCACAGAAAGACAATTGTGGATTTTGTCCTCTGTCCTCTATTGCAATAGCATTAATGAGGCATGGATAAGAGGGATGATTAAAGCGACCAGTAACTCTTTTAAAAGTTGGCACATGAGTATTAGTACATACTGTACTGTGACTTTAATCATACTAAACAATGCTGGCAGCCAGGTGCATGAACTGCACAGACTGGTTTACCCTCCCATTGGGTGTGGTTTACTTTATAATAGTCCAACAATCGTGACTCTGCATTTTATTCAGCTCATCTTCGGACTGACTGCAAGTTCACATCTCTGCATCAACTACAGGCTTGAGGCTTAACAAACCAACCCAACAACCATGGGTAAAAACACTGTCTCCATTGAATATAGGTAAGTTTATAACTTTTATATTGTGCTGATAAATGTTAATAGAACGGATTGCAATAAACGCATTAAAGTTTGGAGATAGATTCATTTTGCATTTCAAATTAGGGCGTGACCGTGTGCGCAATAGGCTTCATATGCGCACTTATAGCCTACAGATTTAGTTTTCCAGTTAACTAACGTTAGGAATAAGTAGAAATATATCTGGGTAGACTTAAATAGATATAAATCATGTTTTCTAAATGCAAAAATAGCCTACTTTTCTCTGCATTGAACTCAGCTTCCGCTGTGCGTAAATCCGTCATGGGTATGAGAGTTTCTATGTGCCAATAATAAGGTTTAGTCTACTAATGTGCGTTCCTTTGTGTTGTTTGGTGTTCCAGTTGCACAGGATGAGGCTACGGGTCCCAGGCCGAAGCTTTAGCTAATGAACTTCGGAAGATCGATGGCGTGGAGGTGGTGATACGCCAGGGGCAATCGGGTAAGCTGCTTTTGCTTTTGCTTTTTCTTTTGTATGGAGGCCCAATTCTGCCACGAAAAGAAGATCAAATAATAGGAATGAGAAAAATAAAGTAGCCTACTCATACCATACCTACTTAGTTTTTAAAGACAGTGGGGAAAAAAAACAACTTTTAAGTTCCAACCTTCTTTCACTTGTTCATTTATGTATATTGTGTTTTCACAAACACAATAAGAATGAAAACAACAACAAACAAACAAACAAACACTGGTACAGCTCAGATCAAAAAATGTATATAGGAGGTCATAGGAAATAGTCCATATAGTGCAGGGAAGTCACAGGATATATATGAGTTCATGTTCAAGAGACTCCTTGTGGGATAATGGAAGAGAGATCAGGTCCAATATAATTCAGATAGGGCTGCCAAATACTGTAGAACTGATCTACTTTTGGCATGTAAAATATTGGTAAGATATTTCAAAGGGACCATCTCAAATATGACTTAACGCCAGCCTTGAACAGAGGGTTTCTTATCACTTATAATCCACTGTAATAATATATTTTTTTCTAGCAGCAAATGTAAGTTAAATATGTGTAAAAATGTAATGTTATATAACCTTTTGTTGGCTGCAGTAGTTCTTTTTGTACTTGGGATTCCTAAAATCAAAGACATTGGATTCATTTCTAAATCCTTATGAAATATATTTTCTATTTCAGATAATATTCTAGACCAGTAGGCCTAATTCTACTACTATTACTAGTACTATTACTACTATTTCTACTACTTCTGCTACTATTTGTACTACTATTTGTACTACTGTTAATACTACTATTTCTACTATTACTACTACTATTTCTACTACTATTAATACTACTATTCCTACTATTTCTACTACTATTAATACTACTATTCCTACTATTTCTACTACTATTTCTACTACTATTTCTATTTCTACTATTTCTACTAGTATTTCTATTTCTACTACTACTTCTACTATTTCTAGTACTGTTTCGACGAGTTGACAAAATGTCAGCAACAGGTGTCTTGACAGCAGCAGAAAGGAGCTCGACATGTCTTTCAACAACGACAACAAACAAAGGTAAAACTTTAAAAAACGTGTGTAACTTTAGAGAACAGGTCGTGTTTAATAATAATAAACGTTAAGCAACCGGTTGGGTGAGTCGGTGTGATAGTTAATCCCTCTCCCGTGACCAACCACCGGCTCTTGAGTCTCTCTCTCTCTCTCTGTGTCATTTCAGCCTTCAAACACCGACTAAAACAACCTCAGCTGAGCAGAGCTTCACACTTTAAATAACAGCTCGTTTCTTTATAAAAGAAAAGTGTGTTAAAGTTAACTTTTCCTGTGTGTCAGTAGTAGGAACTCACCTTGGGACTCGGGAGGAGATGCGTCGCTGCCATCCTGGTCCGCCATTTCTCCTGACGTCACCACAGCTGAGAGGGATCAGCTGCAGGAGGAACCGGAGAGAGAACCGGAGAGAGGGACCTGCTACCGGCAATGATCCGAGACTAGGCCGGGCACCCTCCCACTAGGCTGGGCACCCTCCCACGGACAGGTGGGGGGGACGACACACCTAGTCACACACCATAACAGTAAGAATAAACTTATAATAGTGTGTTAACACCACGTACCTGGTGCAGAAGCAACTTTTCACACACTATTAGTCTCATTCATTCACACATGGGCTTCATTCTGGGCCTTAAATGCACCTTATAAAACAATAAGCCTCACCTGTTATAAAGAAATGTAAAATTGGGCTAATCACAGTCACACACCTAACAGTAAAATATGAATGAATGAATGAATGAATGAAAGACTTTGAATTTATTGAAAGGATAGGATAGCCCCTTGAGGTGTAGCATCTCATTTTCGAGGTGGTGCTATAGACACAAATACAAAAAACACATACAGACAAAACAGCATTATATAACAAACATACACTGCAAATACACAAATACAGACAGCTTGCTCACCATCTCCCACCCAGACCCTTCATCAGCCCTCAGTTATAGAGTTACAGAGTACAGTTATACAAGAAAGATTTAATACAATGACCATATTTAAATCAATTACATTAGCATAAAGAACAATTGCAACAGTTTGTCTTTATTTCGAGCATAAAAATAAATAAAAACAGACACAAAATCAAGAGTAATAGTGTCCTAAAAGGAGTAGGTAGAAGTAAAACTTATATTTCCCTACCCCAGGGGTCAGCAACCTTTACTATCAAAAGAGCCATTTTAGGCAAAAAAAATTATATAACTGCCCTGTTTTACGCCTTAAATATCCATTTTGGTTTAACTTTCCCCCTTTTATATATACATACTTTATGAGCACTGTTGAAGGAACCTGTTGGCAGTGCCTTTAAGCACACTATGTTCACATTTAAATATCTGGCAATCTTTTAATCCCTAGTATATGTTGTGACATCCAGGGAAGTACTGTGTATTATGAGTCAAAAATGAAAAGGCAAAATGTTAATTTTCTTTGCTTATATGACGTAAGAGAAGGGAGGAAAATAGGACTGACTGATAAAATAGCTATATGAAGTATTAATGTGTGGGTTACATTGAAAGCAATTGTATCCTGTGGTGAACACCAGCTATTATAGAATCAAAATGTGCATATACACAAGGAACATGTGTTCTTATGTGTTGTTTTTCTGTTTTAGGTGTAATTTAATTTAAAACATTAAATAAAAGAATATGTTTTAAACTTTTATCTTTTGAAAACCCTATAGGTAAAAGACTGTGGAATATTTTCAATTAGCATAAAATTGCTGTTAAGATTTGCAGGCAAAGTTGAATTTTAGAGTTTGTGTCAGGCTAAATGAATGGATTTTTGTTTAGCCCACCCATTCCATTTGTTGTATGAACACAATGCTTTTTAAAATTAAATTTTCCTCTTAAATTATAACCCCCCTCCCTGTCACAAAACATTTTTTGAATATTACCCAGAAGTGAATTATGTCTTGTTTTGAACATAATTATTACGGTTTTAAATTTGACTATAATACATAATATAATAAACTTATAATAGTGTGTTAACACCACATATCGGGGGGCAGAAGCAGCTTTTCACTCACTATTAGTCTCAATCATTCACACATGGGCTTCATTCTGGGCCTTAAATGCACCTTATGAAACAATAAGCCTCACCTGTTATAAAGAAATGTAAAACTGGGCTATTCTATGTCTGAATAATGATAAATGATCGCTTGAAAAAAGGAGTGCTTGATAAACTTGAGATGGGGCAAGGCGTACAAGTGAAACTACATGGTCTGAAGTATTATGCTGACATCTACTGGCAATGTGTGTATATCAATAGCCTATATGTGTCAGGGGTCTGCAACCTGCGGCTCCGGAGCCACATGAGACTCTTTAGCTCCTCTCCAGAGGCTCCCTGCGGATTTTTAAAGATGGAAATGAATAACTGTTTTTTGTTTACATTTTCATTTTTATTTTTTCATTCTTGTAGGTCTATGGTACGACGGAGTGTTAGGGTCACATTGAGGAAAAAAAAACTTACATCATATAAGCAAAGAAAATGAACATTTTGCCTTTTAATTTTTGTCTCATAATACACAGTACTTCCCTGGATGTCACAACATGTACTGGGGATTAAAAGATTGCCAGATATTTAAATGTGAACATAGTGTGCCTAAAGGCACTGCACACCCTCATAGGTGTTTTTAATAACTCTGGCTAATTAAACCTCAAGTCAGGTTGAAGTTGGGTGGAGCACAGGTGTTACTAATAACATATTAATGTTATTAGTAACACTTGTTTTTACCCTGCAATGACATGTCAAGACGGCTGCTGTGAAAAGGGCCTATACCAGGACCAAAGAACGTATAATGCCAAGAATTGAAAGTCAATTGGGGCCTTCAAATGGGGTCGTGTTTACCTCTTGTGGTATTCACAACCAAATAAGTGGAACGTTTCTGAAAGCTCAGAGTTCACGAGTTGTGATGTGTGTGATGGAATTTTCCATTAATTCCTCTCTTCTTGGTCGGGAGGTCAGAGTATTTCTCAGAGTGTCCCTCTGTTGACATTATTGGGTTGGAGTCCTGTCTAGGGGAGACACCGTTATCTGTACAGCTGTGTCTGTAGTAGGGACCATAGAGGCAGTCGCTGGGGCAACCAGGGTCAGAGATGCCAGAGGAACCGAGTAAGTCAACACATGATAAGGGCAAAACACTGAGCACCAGGGAGGAAGGGCAGAGTTGTGAGGCCTTCATGCAGAGAGCACCTCAATGGTGGAGACCTGGCAATTGCACCTTGATCAAGCTTCAATAAACCTTCTGTGTAAGACATCAACAGCTCCGGGGCCTCTTCCTTCCTATTGAGTTAACTTGTGTATCAGAAATTCCACCACAATGTGTTTGTTGAAATGACGAAGGCCATGGAAGTTAATTTTTCGGTGCATAATAAGTTAATATATTGTAATTTCACTTGTATATTGTTTTTCTTCATAATTTTATAATATGTCTGAGGAAAATGTTGATATTCCCAACGACCTCTGTCATTATGCCTTTGCATTTACTGCATTATTTTGGACTGAAAGCATCTACCGGATGCCAGTAAAACATCTGCCTAAAAGTGCTGTACAAAAGTAAAACAGAATTATTTGTATTGTATTGTCATATTCTATAGAAATGTCCTGTGTTAAACAAAAGTGTTTTCAGTCCAAAATGGCAGCAGCGGTCAAAAAAACACCAGAGTTTCGTCTCTTTGCTTCTATACTCTTTGCATACTCTGCTCTTCTACATGGAATTCAGTCATCATTACTTATTTACACCTGTGCTTTTCCTTCTTTGACCTATCAGAACATTGTTCATGAAAAAGGCCTCTAATAACGGTATAAATAGTCCCAACATGAGAGTGAGGAAGCTGTCAATCAAGCACAGTCTAATCAGGCAATATAAGTGACAACACCTGGCTGTATGTATGTGTGGGTGTGTAGCACATTATCTTATCTTATTTCCCAGTACTAAAGATAAAGTTGTGCTCTGTTACAGCTTTATCCTGACAAATAGGATTATGTGAAGTAATAGCTGTCAACCTGTTTTTGTGTCTATGCAGTTTTTCTGGTGATCCAGTGGGTTTTTAAAAGTATTACTCAGCCTTTTCCAACCCAAAAAGGAACATTTCATTTTTCAGTTTGTATGAAAATTCAAAATCACCAAATTTGGCGATACATGGTTTTCACTGTACAGCGATTTTAGAACAATTTTATGGTAGGAGCCAGAGGTTTTGAACTGGCAGCCCATTCACTGTATTACTATTGTGCCATATGACCAGCAGAGGGAGCCCTCTTCTTACATTAAAAATGTTTGACTCATCAAAACTACACTCAATCTCTTTATAGGGTTTCAATACATTTCTCATTAGGTTTCATTGATACATCAATTAGATGTTTAAATCACAAGATCCAGCTAATTGCAGAGCTATTAAAAATGAATGAAGTATTGTTTAATGCCCGGAATATTTATGCAAGAGTAGCAGTAGCTTTGATTTATCCATGATGTACTACAGATTTATGGTGTTCGTCAAAAATGTCAATGAATAACACAGTGCATAGACATATATAAAAGGCGATTTCACCTCACGGTTAACAAAGAAGCATTTCAATTTAGACAAAATGAGGAATGAGATGAATATAAACCAGACCACAGTTATTTCAACTAGTGATATTTGAGCAAGGATTTGCTGTTCCTGGCTGGATGTATGCTAATCTCTGTTCATATCGCTGCTATTTGCCAGACTGTGCAGGCTTACCCCCCCTCTGGACCCCCGGTAAAATGGCTACTGATTGGTGCAGGGACAACTGAAACCATGGCAACCAGCTGTTTGGCAATTCCTCTGATGGAGGAGGTGGAGGGAGGAGATACTGGCCTGGAAGGTATATACTCACACACTGACAGACAGACAGACACTTCTGGGCATCTCTGTGGTGATGGAGAGGATGGGAAAATGCTGATTGCAAACAGGGAACTTCACTTACTCATATTTACTTATTAACTTAAGGTTTAACCCAAGCCCCTTATTTCCCTACTTATTTTCCCAGACAAAACCCCTCTAGACAAAGAAACCCCCTGCTACTCCTCTTTAGTGATTAGCATCTGTTTTTATGTTTTCATTTGCTGCTTGTGTCAGAAGCCGAGAGGGTTAGTCATGGGGGTGCAGGGTTCAGTCAGTAGGTGGTGGTTAAGCCTGGAGTGACGTTCTGGGTCACATGTCCACGATGAAAGCCTCCCCAAACTGTCTTTAATTGGTTCCCATGGGAGAGGGATCTTGAGATTCTCCCTACACAGAAATCAATCCGCACAATGAAAGGAATGTAAACACTGAGTCTCTGCATGGCATCGAGTATTTACCTGCTGATCTGATCTGAAGTGAGGGAAGACACAAAGATTTTGTGTGTTTGCTTGACCTAAATGTGTGCAAGATTCAAAGGGGAATGGAAGTCAGACGTTTCCACTTTGTGAACCTCTGGTTGATTAAAGCTCAGGGCTCTTCACGCTGAGGAATAAGCAGATCGAGGAACTGATTGGTTTTGAGGACAAGCGGCCTCTTATTTGCTCCTCGCTGATTTTATTTGGATTAATTTGTGTACTTTGTGTGTGTGTGGGCTTGCACGGGACCCACAGCATGGGCCAGCAAACATCAGAGTGGAGATCAGATAAGTTTCTAGATTATGCAGACTGGTTTAATGAGCAGGATCAACAACCCAGGGACAAACTGCATATTTTTTATATT
This sequence comes from Sebastiscus tertius, assembly GCA_916701665.1. NCBI lineage: Eukaryota > Metazoa > Chordata > Actinopteri > Perciformes > Sebastidae > Sebastiscus > Sebastiscus tertius. The sequence goes on from CAKAOH010022251.1 coordinate 54,138, forward strand.
TAGAGGGATGAAGCATTAAAGCCTCTTAAAACACTTTCTATATAACATTGAATATCCAAATAAGCGACAATCAAAGTTTAAGATTGGGAAAAATGATCTTTAATGGTTTTTATTCAAGAGTTTAAAGAGGACCTATTATGCTTTTGTGCTTTTTCACTTTCCTTTATTGTGTTATATACCAGTAGTTCGTTTTGTGCATGTAATAGGTCTGCATAGTTACAAAGCCGCCTAAAGTCCATGCTAAAGGGAGTTACTCTCTCCCCCACAGAAACACTGCTCCTGAACTGTCTGAAACATCTTGCTTGAAGTCCCGCCTTTTCTTCCGTAACGTGGTGATGTCACAAAGTAACACATTTGCATAATACCTGCCTAGCGGCAAGTTTGGCACGCCCTCAAACAAAGGTAGTTAGAGCGCAGCTGGAGTGGAGTCCGAAGAGTTTGGTTCAGTTGACCAATCACAACAGAGTGGGCCAGCTGACCAATCAGAGCAGACTGGGCTTTTCAGGAGATCAAACAGAGCGTTTCAGACAGAGGGTGAAAAACGATGCTGCAGCACAGGCGGTATGAGAAAAATAAAGCGTTTTTTATTTTTATTTATTTTTTTATAACATTAAAGCATGTAAACATGTTCTAGTAAAAAACAAAAATACTTGAATACTCCTGAAAATGAGCATAATAGGTCCTCTTTGATGTTCAAAAATGTCATTAGGACCGTGTAGTTGTGGTTTGATTAGTTTGAATTGGTTAAAATAATTCTTAAAGCCTGATTGGTGCGCTGAAGAACGTCACGTCACTTTTTTTCAACTTAGCCCCGCCCACTTAAAACCAGCACAGACAAAAAAACACAAATCCCTAATGTAAAAAAAGACCAAAATTGTTTGGCAGGAAATGTGTTCATGTTGGAACACATCACTCATAGTAAGAAGCTAATTGAAAGAATAGGTTTTTAGTGCCTTTAAAGTCTGCTTTAAATTAGAGGAGAATATGGGAAATAACCAAAATCATTATTGGTATTACCACCATTAGGAACTTAATCTGTTTGTTTTTTTTAAAGTGCGAATGACACATCTTTGAATTTTGAGTGTCATGTAAAATCTAATTTTTCATTTGTATTTACATTCTGTACTAGGTCAATTATTGCAATATTTCCAATATAATGCAGCTAGCAGCTAATTATGTGGTGCTGAAGAGGTGTAGAAAATGTAGGAGATAATGAGGTAAACAATGCATAGGCTGCAAAAATTCATTGCAAATAGCATGCAGAAACACGCCGCTGTGTTGACGATAGTAACACATCGCCACCTACAAAACACCCATCTCGTCAACAGGAAATACAAATAAACAGATGTAGTGGTGACATCACTTTAGCAATGGCTATTCACAGTTTAGCTTCAAATTTCCATGACTCCCATGATCTTTTTCTTGCATATAGTGCCTCACAAAAGGAGAATGTGCTTGATTTTTCATTCATTCAGTTTTGCAGATGTTCTCATTATGTTAAAATCTCACGTACTCTGGTAATTAATAATGAAGCGCATTGCTATGCAGGTTTGTCCTCTGGTAACCCGAACAGTGGTGCCTTTTCATAGCCGAGACAAAAGGAGATGATTAACTATTAATTGTTATTGCCATGATTGCACCACACACTACTTTTTCACTCCTGTCTTTTTTCACCGTTATCACTTTTCCTTTGAGTCTGACCCCACCTGCCTCTTTGTCTGTGTCGCTACGTTTGCCTCAGTTGCCCTGTCTCTCTATCCTCATGTTACCTTTCAAGCAGCAGACAGACAGGACCGTCTCTCCATAGCAACACATCCCTCGTGATATTGCTTTGAAAACTGAGACCGGTTTCTTAAACCTCGCTGTTAATATTCCTCATCACATTTTACAAAACAAAGGAAACCAGCAAATTGGAAGATTCAGGATGCTTTAACTTGCCCCAGGAATATCATTCTGTGGTTTGTTTATTGGTCATTTCAGGTCAGGCTTTTTTATCTTTTTTTTAAATAATTATTTATGCATGGATCAAATAAGACCATGTCTGTGTCGTTTTGGTAGCATAATAGCCTCTTTAATGATCTGTCGCTACATAATTCACTAGAAACAGATGGCATAATAGAGAATGATCTGAACTCACCCCCTGCAGATAGACAGATCCCCCACTAGGACTCCCCCCATGTTGTCTAAATAGACTTGACCTGCCTTACCCACACACACACACACACACACACACACTCAGCCGCACAGTGCATGCTGTATCTAGGTATGAGACCCTTTTACAGCGGACCAATCTCATCCCTCTGCATATGCGCTGAAAGGGCCAATCACAAGAAAGACAAACAAAAACAAGCAGTTCATACACAAACAGGCCAGCAGACATATGGCTATGTGACCACGAGTAAATAGTGCTATTAATTCTAAATCCCTGCTATTAATCCCTCGGGTGGTTGCAGTGGTATTGTCTACACTGCAGTGTTTATAACAGCAGTGTTTACTGACATCCAGGCATTTATTGTGTCGGGTAGGCTTAGTGGGCTGCTGAACTATAAAGCTTTACGTACAGTACACAACATCTTGGCTCTTTATGCATCCCTGTTGGGTATTGTCTACCACCTGTCTATCCTAGTGATTTGGGATAATGATAAAAAAAAGTACATTTACGCAAAATTCTCTAAAGTACAAGTACAATTTCGAGGTACTTGACTTTACTACTCTACTACAATTCAGGGTGAAATATTGTACTCTTGTAACTCTCTCTTATGACCCTTTCAAGGGGGACTAAACTAGACTAACATACCTAAATGTAACTGTTCCTTAAAGGAACAGTGTGTAACATTTCGGGGGATATTGGCAGAATATAATCTTAATAAGTGTATTTTCTTTAGTGTATAATCGCCTGATAATAAGAATTTTTGTGTTTTTTGTTACCTTAGAATGAGCATGTTTATATCTCCATAGGGAGCGAGTCCTCTTCACAGAGTTCGCCATGTTTCTACAGTGGCCCAGAAAGGACAAACCAAATACTGGCTCTAGATAGGGCCATTCCCGTTTTCTCCGACACGCTTGGCACACAGGAGAAGCTTCAGTTGGTTGCAATCTGCAACCTCACTGCTACAGATGCCAGATTGCATCAGTATTTCTGATGCAATCTAGTATATAGTAATATATCAGTCACATGGGACATTTTTCTGCAGAACAAATACTTTTACTTTCATACTAGTACATTCATACTAGGGCTGTCATCCGATTAAAATATTGAATCACAATTAATTTCACATTTTTGTCAGTTCAAAATGTACCTTAAAGGAAGATTTGTCAAGTATTTAATGCTAAGCAAGTCCTGAATGCCTTTATATGATGGATGCCTTGAAGGAATTGTGAATTGATTGTGTTCTTTACTACTTACACTGCTCTGGATGTCTTTATTGGGCTGTAAGGCCAACTACAAGAAGAAGTGCACCTGTAATTGGATTTCAGCCAAAATGTCTGTCAGTGGTTGTATCTTTAATAGGGCTGTCAATTAATTGAAATATCTAATTGCGGTTAATCACATGATTGTCCATAGTTAATCGCAATTAATCGCAAATTAATTGCACATTTTTAATCTGTTCAAAATGTACCTTAAAGGGAGATTTGTCAAGTATTTAATACTCATATCAAATGCAAATATGCTTGCTTTATGCAAATGTATGTCTATATTTATTATTGGAGATCAATTAACAACACAAAACAATGACAAATATTGTCCAGAAACCCTCACAGGTACTGCATTTAGCAAAAAAAGCTAAAATCATAACATGGCAAACTGCAGCCCAACAGGCAACAACAGCTGTCAGTGTGTCAGTGTGCTGACTTGACTATGACTTGCCCCAAACTGCATGTGATTATCATAAAGTGGGCATGTCTATAAAGGGGAGACTCGTGGGTACCCATAGAACCCATTTTCATTCACATATCTTGAGGTCAGAGATCAAGGAACCCCTTCGAAAATGGCCATGGCAGTTTTTCCTCGCCAAAATTTAGCGGAAGTTTGGAGCATTATTTAACCTTCCTTATCAACAAGCTAGTATGACATGGTTGGTTTTTGTAGTTTCATGATGCCAGTATCTTCACTCTAGTTTTAAAACTGAGCCTGTTACAATCTCCGAAATGTTGACGGTGGCCTATTGGATTTTAAGAGGTTAATTAAAAATCTTAAATTGCGTTAATGCGTTCAAGAAATTAGTGGCGTTTAAACAAATTTGCTTTAATGCGTTATTATCGCGTTAACTTTGACAAGCCCTAATTCACACTAGTGCTTTCATTTCCCTTGTCCAATCCATTATCTACTACTTGCCATGGCAGTAGTAACTGAGGTAAATATTAGTAGAAAGGCTTTGAACTTCTCACTAAAACTGCTTCAGACAGGCTGCACTAAAGAAATTCCCACTCATTCACTCAAATCTGCTGTGTGTGTGTGTTGCCCTCCAGCTGTTGTAGTAGTAGCAGCAGCAGTAACAGCAGAAATGGTCAATGTTGGCAAAAAAAAAAAAAAGCCTGTGTGATCTTGTACACACACCTACCTCTTTTTATGCTTGAAGAGCAAGAGTTGTAACATTCATGTCTGGAGTGCTGGGAAATTGAATGGGCTCAGCGTAGTGAAATTAAATAGATTTCCCACAAGGTGCACAGCAGGTTTTGCCACACACACACACACATATGCAAGCAGTGTAAGTGGAACACGTGCATGTGTGTTATATAGTATTTATAGAGTCGAGAAAGGAGGTTGTTACCAGGGATTCGGTTGTACTTAAGTAGAATCAAATATTCAATAGGTGTCAAAAATCTTGCTGGAAATTACTCAATTTGGCATAGCTTTCATGTGGCCCACTTCACAATGCACTTTATTTGTTTCTAGTAATGCTCCTTTCATACTAGATCACATGCAGGTTACAATAAGGATGGTAGTGAGCGAGTTCTTACATGCTGTGTCCTCCTTACCCACAATGCAGCAGGTCTAATGTGCAAGGTAAACACAGCTCTGTGTCATTTAGGTGACAGAAGAATTCACCCCCCCCCACTTCTCTTCCTCTCTGTCTGGGTTATAAGTGATGCTGTATGGCTGAATCGCCTGTCATGTAAATGAATGAGCAGGCTATAACAGCGTGACACGTCGGCACAGCATTTGTCCGATGCTGCAGTTGGGTTCCACAGCGGTGGAGACGAGATGGGATCTATCTTCCAGCAGAAGGGAACTGGGGCGGTGGGGGGAGACGCTGCCGGTGTCAAACCTATCTCTCATCTCTCTCTTTACCACCCCGGTCATATACAGTGTCTGTCTGTCTTTTTTTTTCTATTCTCAATCTGCTCCCTCCCCTCTCTCCCTTCCTGTCTCTCTGAAATATTGGCATGATGGATCACTGCATCCACAAGGGAAAGGGGGGGGAAATATAGTGAAGGAGTGGAGGAGAGTAAGGGGGGAGGCGTATGGGATCAAGAGAGAGAACGACAAAATGAGGAGGGGGATGGGAAGACATAAAATTTACAGTATAGGGTCTGCTGGGCTATTTCACATTAGATGTGATGTATTTCTATTGTATTCCTTCAACATTTACAGTATATACATTTATAACAGCTCATAAAAATGACACTTGACAATCTGATTTCATACATCCATACAATGTCCTTTCTTCTGTCAAGCAACTGTCTCCATTCACATCCGTTTTTTAATAGTCTGACACACCATGACCGACAGCAGCGACTCGAGGGCTGGTGCCGGTGTGAGATTTGCTGGTGTGCAGCCAGCTGACTGAACCGGGCACGCTGGATGTCGATGGGGGGATGCTCCCGTCCTTAACTATTCTCCTCACATTCACCTTGCAGTCCCAATTATTCAAGACAGCGTGCACGAGCGCTCCCTGCCAGCCAGCCCCAGCTGTGAAAAGTGGGTCATGGAATTTAAAGGCACACGCAGCCTTGTTGCTCTGCACAGTCGTTCGCTGGCGCTGACGCTGGCACCGGCTTCGGCTTTCTGTTCCTCCCAACATGCAGTATGTGTGCGTGTGCAATTCTGTTTCCCGCAGTGAAATCCGCGAGGCTGTTTGGGAATGTGTGTCAGTGAATCAGAAGACATCCATTATCACTTTCGCTGCGGGAATAAAAGCTGCGGCACGTTCACCAAGGGTGTTTCTTTCTCTGTCTGTCTCCTCTCTAAATTTGGCCTACATTCTTCCACGTGACTTCCCTTTAGAAATAAAAATATATGAGATATGTCGATTTGCAGCGAAATTGCCCTCACAGATCGCTCATGCAACGATCATGCAACTTAAAGTTTCATTGTGATTATTCTTTCTTAGCGCCCCTCTTAAATGTGAGATCAATCAAATGAATACTTTCTACCTAGCAACAGTGTACAGTACAGGCCAGTCCATATGGGGCTAGACATGTTGCAGAGAAAGGCTACTCATGCGCACATTGAGCAATAATGTCATACCCTGATGAGCTCTTTACAGAATCAGACAGGGCTGGCCTACTAAACTACTGCCACATTGTGTGGCACTGAGCAGGAGGAGCACATTGGCAACCACGATGCTCTAATATGTCCATTGGCTTGTGCAGAAACCATGCAGAAACACAGACACGTGAAAGCACACATGCCAAGGACCACTAGCTTAGCATAAAGACTAAAAACAGAGGGAAACAGAAACTTGTCATTTTTACACTTTTACAAATTAAACAAACACGATATAATGTGTTAAAGGTGCAGCGTGTAGGATTTGGCGGCATCTAGTGGCGTGGTTGCAGATTGCAACCCCTCCGCTCACTCCTCCCTTTCCTAGACTGCGGTAATGTGAGCTGCAGCCACATAATAACACTACTTAAGGAGCAACGGAAGTCAGACGACGGCTGGTGGTACCACGGTTTTGCACTCTGCGGCTCACCTTACCGCAGTTTCAGCGTGTTGGAGAACTACGGTGGCCTTCAGGTAATGTAAAAACGCTGAAGGCTCTCTCTAGAGCCAGTGTTTGGTTTGTTCGTTCTGGGCTACTGTAGAAACATGGCAGAGCAACAAGGCGGACTCCGTGAAGAGGACCCGCTCCCTGTGTAGATATGAAGGGCTCATTCTAAGCTAATGAAAACACAACAATTCTTCATTTAAGGTGATTATAGTGAAAAAGTATGTATTTATTATATTCCATTTCTGCTAATAGATCCCCCAAAATGTTACACACTGGTCCTTCAATTAGAGTTAGTACGTGAATTGTGTTACCTTTGGACAGAGCCAAGCTATCTGTTTCCGACTGTTTCCAGTCTTTATGCTAAGCTAACATTTTTTTTTTTTAATTTCAGTTGTGAGCACAGATGGGTTAAATAAAGCACGAAGACACTCTTTTACTCATAACAAAATGAAAATCACACAGGGAAGGCATCTGTTTAAACAGTACAGAGTCCTTCTGCATTTTTATTATCAGCAAAAACAAACCACACACCACATTACATTTTAAAAACAAGAACGCTTATTGTGGATGTACAGAAGAACAAAACTGCAGCTGAAAAACTGAATATTTTAGTCTTAATAATAATAATAATAATAATAATAATAATAAAGGTATAAAAAGGAAAGTGTTTTATTTTTGTGAAATAAAAACCTTTGGGCCAACAAAATGTTCCCCCTCGACATGCGACTTTAAAAAGACATGCAAACGTAAAGCTTTCTAGTATGGACACTTTCAAAATACTCTCCACATGAAATCCCATAAATTATAAAATATCAGCCTATTGCCCCTGAACTGTTTCTCGACAGAAAAATCCTATATGGAGTACCTCGACATGAGTCCTGGATGCATCCCAGTTGCCTATAATGGCTTCTTCTTCAACTTATACTTCAAATTCACTGATCCAGAAAACACATGATCTTTTTTTTCAAACATATCAACTATTGCTAGCTGAATGTGGCGACACCCATCCAGATTGAGGAAAGGGAAATGCAAAGAGGACGCCACTTTAGACTGTATGCACCGCATCAATAAAGACAGACACATTTCTTCCAGACACATTTCTCTGGCATCGATCGACACTGAAAATGTGTTTTTATACAACCAAAACCTGGGAAGAACATCAAAAACAGCACCATTTTTAAAATCTTTCCTGGATTCTCTCCAACGTGACCGTCACGTTGTTTCAACACAAAAAGTTCTACAAAGTCAGACATGGTAGCTAAGTCAAAAAAGTATTTTTTGCTTGATTATAAGTTCATAATATCTATATTCTTTTATCAGTGTTTTTTTTTCTCTGTTGTTATAGCATGCAAGACGGGTGCTTTGCAAGTGTTATGTTAAAATGAAACATTGCCCTGCTTTTGTCTTTGGCAGCTGAACGGTATTATATCATATGGCAGATTTAGGTCTGCTCCATTCCGGTCGGTACACAATTTGACTGCTCGGAAGTGAAACCGGGCCCAACCCCATAACAGAGTCATGATTGTACCAGAGCTTACAGGTGTTTGAGTGTGTTGGTGCACAACTATAAATAACTAAATCCACCTTCTAAACCTGGGATTACAGCACACCTGGAAACATCTCAAAATTCTGCGCCCACTCGATGATGTTTCACAAACTTAAACTGTGGAAATGTTGTGTCACACCAATACCGCCGTGACGCATGACATTTAAGATGTAATACTCCCAGTTTTGGCACACCTTCCCTTACAGGACCTGACAGGTTTCAGTGTCAAAGTTTCAAGTTGTCCTCAGGTTCTGACTCAACCATATTTTCCTTTTAAGGTTGTCAGTAGTTAAGGTTCAGTGCTGAGAAAAAAGAACTGATCCTGAATGTCCTTTAAAGGCAACAGCAACCACTATTAGAGAGGCAAGTTAGCAGAGTTAAGTGAACCAGAGTGTGAGAAACGATGTATGGGCTTTTGTGCTTGAACCTAAACGACCAACTGATATGTATTCTGATGAGGGACAACACCGCGTGACATTACATAAGTGAAAGGCCGCCAATCATACAGGTTTTGCAGTCTCGCACGGAGAACTGCAACACCCATCATGCCTTGCTGTGGTGAAAAGTACACTAGAACAGTGGGTAAAAAGCACACACACTATTTTAGCCTTGCTCGCTAAAACGTTCCCCACTCTTTCCAGAGTTTTACACATCACAAAAGGACAGAATTGATGCATTAACGCCTTGTGCTTAAAATAAAACTACAGAGCTCCCTTACGTTTGCAAGCACCGACGGAGTAAGGGGGGGTGACTTTAAAGTAGGACAGAAAACTGTTGAAGACCACATTTCAATCACATGAACAATAAATGGCAACGTACAGTACATTTTGTAAAAGAAGTAACAGCAAAACACCTCAGTAAAAAAAGGACAAAATCATGAAGCACTGTGTTTACATAGTGCTACAGCTAATTTCACACCTACCGCAGTACAAACTTTTTTTTTTTCCCTTTTTGTTGGTGTTTTAGTCTGTATGGCTGTTTTTTTATTACAGCGTCCGCTTGTAACATGGCTCTGAAATGTGGAATTGGGTGGTATTCATGTTGCAGTTCTGGCATGTTCCAGGGCTTGACATTTTATTGTGGTTTGTATGCTATTTTAACCATGTTGTCTCTGTTTAGTACCTTTCAACAGTCAAATATAATAATACACCTTGTAATTCTACATGATTGTGAAATGAATGACTAGTGCTATATGTGGCATGGAGTTTTATGGTGCCTGTTTGTAAAGTCGCAGAACAGTTACTGTTATGTTTAGATAAGTTATTCTGTGTGATGACAGTCCATGTTGAGTGGGTTATAGTAGGTGGAGCTGAGATGACGTAGTTTATGGTTGATTGATGGTTGACATCACAGCCATTATAGGCCCTTCTTAGTTGGCGCACTGAGTTTTCGCATTCCCCTTATCCTGCCCAGCAACTCACGGACAAAGTCCTGCAAGGACGAAAGAGAAAAAAAGAGTTAAGAAGACAGTTGCACACACACACAAGCAAACATAGAGTAAAAAATATTACTTTCTTTAATGGTTAAAGATGCAACAAAGTTAAAAATCTGATTATTAAGTCCATAATTTGAATCTTTAGATGTGTGTGTGAAAGTATTCATGACAAAAACGACAAAAAAATATACTGACATGCGAATTAATCGCTTGAAAAAAAATGCTGCCGGTGTGTAACGGCCTTAAAGCAGAGAAAAATGTCCTGCTTTATTTGTGTGTTGACTTGATTGGGATGTGATCGACAGAAGACAGGTCCTACATAACTGTTGAGAACTTAAAGTAATTGGCAAATGGTTAATTTATAAAGGAATATTTAGACATTTTCAGAAATACACTTCTTAGCTTTCTTGCCGAGAGTTAGACAAGAAGATTGACACCACTCTCGTGTCTCTACGCTAAATATGAAGCTACAACTAGCAGCCAGTTAGCTTAGCTTAGCATAAAGACCAGAAACAGCTAGCACCTCTAAAGCTCACTAATTGACACATTATATGAAATAGTAAAAAAAAAAACATAGCCCTGGTAACCACAGTTTTTTGTACAGATTAAATAAACAAGATAAAAAGTGTTCATTGGTGAGCTTTATGCTAAGCTAAGCCAACCCGACTGCTGGTTTTGGCTTCAAATTTAGCATATACAGACATGATAGTGATACAAATCTCTCCGGAAGAAAGACAATAAGTGGATTTCCCAAAATTCCAACCTATTGCTATAAGAGAAAGTTAAAAAAAATCTGACACATACATTAAAAGACAGTTTGTTTTGTAGTCTAATATTGGCACCGAACAGTCAGAAGTGATAGGAAAAAGGGACACTTATGGTGGTATTGCCCTTTTAAATGGACTGGATTATGAAGAGTCAGTATAAGGAAGGAGGACAAAGAGAAGCCCCATCTTAGGTTTAAAGGAAGAGGTCGTATGGAGGTCCAGGATGGTGTGACTGCGGTAGAGAATATGTTGGAAAATAATCCCCCTCATTATATCAGGGGTGACTCTGCTCCTGACCCAATTACTAATACCTCCCCCTCCTCTCTCTCTCCCTCTGTACCTCTCCTCCTCCTCCTCCTCTTCTCTCCCCTACACTGTCTTTCTGCCTCTAGCTGTCTTTTCATATATCCCTCTGCATCCCTCTCTTCCCATCTCTTTGTAATAGCGTCTATCCCTCACTCTCCTCCCTTCAGCTCCTGTTATTTTCCCAGTGTGCCTTTTTTCTAACAGTGCTCTCATTCCTTCTTTCTGTCATCCTCCTTATACCTTTGTCACATTTCTCTCCATTTTCTTCTGTCTTTCACCGTTTATCCCCGGCTGATGCCTTCTCTGTGGGATTGTTGTTCAAAATGGCATCTGTGCTAGTCCTTTCTCAAGAGATTACAAAGCATTTATGTGTGAGTGTGTGTATGTACGTATCAGCGGCTGTCAACCTGGTTGGACACTTCTTTGGATACCGGTGACCTTGTAGTGGTTGTCATAGTCTGACCTAATGCCACACACACACACGCACACTCGCAGATGACAGATGGGGGAGTCCAGGCTGGACGAGATCGCCGTTTGTAGAGGTAATGTGATTGGTCTGTGCTACCTGTAATCACCAAAATAGCTTAACCCCACCTCACCCCAATCAAAACACTTAACACCTCTACACACACACACACGGTAAACATAACCAAATCCCTTAACTAACAAACAACAACAGTGTGTGTCTTTTTGTCCTTTGTCGTATTTAGGTCAGAATGACGGATGATGGAAAGAGATGACCGTGTGTGTGAGTGTCACAAGACATTAATTGACCACACACATACACATGTACGCTACAACATAAAGTGTTCTATTACTGTGAATCGAACGGTGCACGTGAGCATCAATAATGTCTGTCTACGCACACGAGCTGCTGGGTTGTTGATATTGAGCGTTTTCTTGTATGGCAGACATGAAACATACTCACCTCTGTTGGTTTGTAGCAGTCTATTAATGATTCCTGTGTAAAAAAAAAAAAGCAAAAAAAGGGAGAACACAGTGAGTTGTTGAGGGATTAGATGTTTTCGGACATCGTCTTGACAGCTCTTGTTCATTTTTTTCATTTATGAAGATAACATGTAAAATTAATGTACAATGTTTCAGACTTTGGTATCAGTCTTTGAATGCACCGGCATTAACAATCATACAGGGAGAAATCCAACATACAGTTGAAAAGGCTGCAATGCAGTTAAGGCTATAGGCAACGACCTTGAATAGTTAAGTTGTTGCCAGATTTCGCAATTTGCGAGTTACCTTCTAGACAACCATTTATCTCTAATAGAAATCATGCTGCCTAGCTCTTAAGGTGTGTTCATACAGAACAATGTTGCACTGACTCAAGTATTATACTGAGTGAAAGAGGTTATACATTGATTCAAGCACAGTATATTACAATGGGGTTTGCTAAAAATAGATGGTAGGTACAAAGACACACACAGTCTCAGGGGTATACCTGTAGTTTGCTGGCTCTCTCGTCGTCACTGTTGACCTCCAACAAGTCATCTATGTCTATCTCTACCTCTGGCATCTCTTCCTCCTGAAACACAAGAACACTCTTGGTTAGTGAGCTTCCTGAAACAGATTTATATCAAGAAGACAAGGATGTGAAAACCAACGAGAGGAGATTGGGCAAACAGGAAATTATGTTGGGATGATGTTCTCAAAACACTGATGCACTGCCTTGTCACGTTTTTACACCCTTTTTCTTTTTTTAGACACAAACCTCTCAACAAAACCAACCCCAATTACACACTTTCTCTCACTTCTCTCTTCACATTTCACCTCTGTATTCAAAACACTGTTTCCACGTCTCTCTCTGCACTCCGCGCTCCAAGCAGCCTGAACGTATATTTGCCTATTAGGAGCAGACATCATATGGAAATGTCATTGTGCTGTGCCGCGCTGCACAGGGCTGGGTCGTTTAGTGGCTCGGTGGTTAGAGGCTGTATTCTGCTCAACACCACTTCAAAGGTCCTGTGTTCCTCTGGTTCAATTTATTTCACCACAAGGCTTGTGCAAAAGAGGCACGCAGGGAGGATCAACCCTTTCCTCCCAGCTACCACATGATGTATCTTCCAAACGCTCCCTTTTGGGAATTAAAGAGCAAAGAAACTGGGCGCAAGTGCGGCTTCTTCATCCAAGTGGTGGTCTGAACTGCTCAGTAACAACATACTACAAGATTGCAGCAAAATGGACACTGCCATCCCACCCCAGTGTTGCCAGGAAATATGTCCATATTGGATGATTCCACTCCTCACGATTTACATTCATTGCCAACATTCATTGTCAGTGAAGGAAGGTGGAAAGGGAGGGTGAATGGGTGTGTAGCTAATGGGTCTTTGATGCCGTTGCTCACCGTTTGCGTCATGTTGCAAACCTGCAATTATGTTTATGTGTCATTTTACTACCCTTAACCACAATCTTTACCTAACCTTAACCAAGTGTTTTAGTTGCCTAACATTAACAGTACCTAAATCATTTGTCACAACCAGAATCTTTCATGAGCAAGAGCAAGCAAGAATTTAAAAAAAATGTTGGCATTGGACTTTGATACTGAACATATTCTGGGGCTTTTTTTGTAGAATTGTACAATATGGACGTTCTTGTCTTCCTGGCTATTCAGCATCTCCTTCTACTGTCTGCATCCCAGCACAATATTCTCTTAAGTAACTTCTATCATCTTCCATCAGTGCTAGTGTTGTCACAATACTGGAATTTCTGATACAATACCTTGAAAAATATTAATATTTGATACCGTTTTCGTTACCACAGGGAAAAATCCACACAACATTGTGCGCAGCTGGTACCTGTGTATCGATACTAAGAAAAATGAGTATTGAAACCGTTTAAAATATTCAGTATTTATGTATCGATACTTTGATATTTTTGACAACACTAATCAATGCAGTCAGGTTCCAATAAAGATCCATGTTCAAGCTCCATTTAATATAATTTTTGCTAATCCCACTGAGAATCAACAGCCAGCTCTTCAGCTATTTGTGGCATTCGTTGCCTTCAGCTAATTGATTTGATCATGTGGTTGAATCATAATGGCTCTCACCAATCCTTGACCCCATATAAAACCCACGATCAGCTGTTTCCAGCAAATATATTCACACCGGCTAACTGACAAAAGAGCCAAAGTAAATAACTGGCTGATGATAAGCTGATCATAAAGGTTTTGTTGCTGTGTGAGTTTGAACGTTTCTCACGACCTTAATGATCAAAAATTGGTTCACTTCTCTAAAACGGTTGGCCATAACCTACACCAAAATAAAAATTTTGGATTGAACACCCTTTTTGGACAGCGACCAAGACTTTAAATACCTCTTTTCATGCATGCTGGATGATCCCTGGTTCCCTTTGCCCAGGATGCTACTGCTTCCAGTTCTAAATCATGCCATGCATATATATATGTGTGTGTGTGTGTGTGTTTATGTGCTCTCAGAGGACTCCTTTATGCTTTCGCCTGGAGCGTGCACTGGTATTCAGACACAGGAACACGGAGGATGGAAGGACGATTTGATTTTAGCTCACAGCATTTAAAGCTCAGTCACTGTGATTCCACTTTTTGCGTGGGTGGGTTGATGTGCACAGAATGGAATTAGCTCACAATTATACCTTTGAAATTACAATACCAAATGCAAGACAAGTGGCAAATGTGGTACATTATGTGCCCTATATGTTTGACAGCACAACGACAGATATATTACCTATTGCAACTGGAGTTTTTCATGTAAATCGTTAAAACAACCGGAATGCGTATGCTTCAGGTAAGCAATAACCACTGAGACCTGACCTCAAAAATTCCACTTAACATAAGCGTCACTCACGTCTTGTTTGCACATATCTCATTTGCATTTGTTCACACACACACACACACTTGACACTCATGCACACACTTGCACACAAGGCCACCCCGCCTTCATCCTCATTCCTGAGCTGTTAAGAGGCATTTACACAACCTGCATTTTAAGCATCTTCTCAGCCTCTCTACAGACGAGCGTCCCCTTCGACCTCCTCCTCTGAAATCTCCCTTCGCGTCTTAGCGAGAGGGTCTCGCTCTGAAATCCCCCCCCTCGTTACAGAAACAGAAAGGAAAGGCGGAGAAACGAGGGAATGTGGCGGAACATATCAAAGACCCGTCATCTATTAGTATAGAAGTGTGTGTGTGCGCTGTGGAACCAGAGGACTGAGGTCATATGCAAATGTGTGAACATCAGAGGAGTTATTTCAAACTGAGGAGAGACAAATGGATGGATGCTGTCGCCATTTCAAATTCTCACTTCATTAGTTCCTGTGTTTTTCACTGTCACGTCAATGTGGTCCTCTATAGAATACTGTCCTTCAAAGCCAAAGTGCAATAGTTGAAAATAGAGTCAACACCATATAGAATTAGTATGCCATAGAAATGTGCAGGGACTGCACTCTACTCGTAATATAACCTGTTTTCTCTATTTGAAGAATTCATTTTGATGTTACAACATATTGGTGATTGAGTCTGTTATACCAAATACTGAAAATAAAAATGTAGCTAAATCTAATTATTATGGAGGGAAAAATGTAACATCAGATAATCTCGTCCTGCTTAGCAGAGTAGCAGTAAGCACCGCCTCTGCAGAACTTGACATGATTTGATGTGGTCAAACTAACGGTACCTTTTAAATCCCATATTAAGTATATTAAAAGGTGCTATTGATAACATTGAGCCACTAGATGTCTCATTCTCCCTCCCCCGTTCCATTGCATTCACTTCACAACATGTCGTTGCCAGGCACTTAATGTCAAACTCAGCCAGTTTTTGCTAGAAGTGGGAACCGAACGTCAGATATCTTCCACAGAGATAAACAAAACATTCATTTTGGACCCACCAAAATTTTTAAAATGATTCATTCACAATCATAATATATACTGTATATTTTTAGGAAAAGCCTTACTTTTATTTGGCACCTTTTTTAAAACTCTGTGGATGTATTATTCTTTCTAAAAAACATTCGTTTACATAAAAATGTTATCAATAACACCTTTAAAGATTAATTTATTACGCTAGCTCATTGGCTCAAATGGACAAGAAAGCAAAAATGTTTTTATGTTATGTATGTATATCAGAGCCTTCAAACTCTTTTCCCCCCAATGTCACTGTTTCTGTAGTTACTGCTCTCTTATGAAGCAGTATGGGTCGAGAAAATCCCTCACCAATTAGGTGGCTTTTTAGAAAAACTGAAAATGGCCAAGCAACAATATTCTCATTTTAGGCCCCAAAAACATCCGACAGACAAGGCGGACCATGTTCCATGCCCTTAGGACAGACGAAAGCCATTAGAGATCCAAACTAGAATTTCAAGAACGAATCATCACAGACGGCTGCTCTTTCTTCAAAGGTCAGCTTGTTTACACCTCACAGCAGCTACCTGCCAGTTCTGAAATGTGAGCAGGGCATAAAGATCATGGCCTCGGTCATGAATGCCAAAATCGAGATAGGAGACGTATTAAAAAACCAACAGTGAGCGGTTTCTCCTGCTTGCATACTGTGGTCTGCTAGTTTCTATGAGCTACAGAGAGAAGCTTTAACCTAATAATAGAGATGAATAAGTGAATCTATCTATCTATAGTAAGGCGGTTATCACTCAGTCTGACTGCTGTGTGCGTATGTGTGTGTGTCTGACTATTCCACTTGTCAGCAGGCAGTCCGTCACCCTCTGTCAGTGTGATTGGTGATGACTAGGGCAAGCATGGCCTGTGTGTGTGTGAAGCATGACTGCAGGCAATCGCAAGCGACGTGCAAATCTTCTCACACACACACAAGTTTTTGCAAACCATCAATCAGAGAAACGCTCACCACAGGGCTTTGTCTCTCTGTGGAGCTTGCGAGAAAGTACCTAAGTGTGTTAAATACACTGCGTGCTATGACAAGAATGGAAACACTCGGACACACTCACACACTTAAAGTGCAGAGAAACACTGAACTTGTCGCCGTCCTGCTGGTGATTGAGAATCTGAAATAGTCGAGGTCACACCCACTGCCCCCGGGGGAAATAATTTTCCATCTTGCCAGCAGTGGAAGGGGTGACAAACTGACAGCGCACGATGCCAGGAGACATAAAGGGACAGGCGAGAGACACAGGAATTAATTCGAAAGAGTGCCGAAACAAGATGTAATTTGGGATTTTGGAAGACTGTAGAGAGACACGTTGAAAAAGCATTCATACAGCTCATACAGAACCTAAACCTAAACCTAAAAATACATATTTTATGGGAGATGTAGCTTGGTTCATAAACCATATGCAATAAAATGATCCCAAGCAGCAGAAACGACACAAATAATATAAACTACACAGAAATAAAGAGTAATTTGTAATTGGCATACAAATTCTTCCTGAGCATGTTGGACATTCATACGAGAAACACAAAAGATAAAATATTATTAAAAAATTAAATAATATTCAAATAATGTTTGTAAAAAAATATATTATTTTGTTATTTTTCTAATTATTATTTTTATTATTAAATTAAAAAAAACTTTGTTTTTGAGTGTATTGTTGAGGGACACTATTAATCTTTGGAAATGAGGATATTCACAGTTTGAAAACAGGGAAATATTGTGAAGAATCACAAAAAAGATTTAAACAAATGCATGAAAAATAATTTTTGCTTGATGTTAGTGAAGTTACATTAGACATTGTTACCTATTTGTGCATATTATTTGCATTATCTTAGTAAAAAAGTGTGATCTCTTGTGTATTACATGCCAAAAGAGGGCACTGTGACAGTATGAAATTGGGCAGAAATAAGAATTTGTGTATGCGCACTACAGAAGCAGCATTTGTTACAGATGATTTGTGTTTGCAGAAGAAAGTCACAGTGATGAAAACAGGAAAGGAGTCAGTGTGTATCCTGATGTGTAGACGACAGTGTGTTGCAAAAGAGATAACAAGGACCAAAGTGTTTGTTGTAATGAAGGCAACTTCTGAGTCGACTTTGTGTGAGAGCCAGCAAGCAAAAGAGAGCGAGACAGGCCAGCCAGTGTGTTTGTTTCTGTGTTTTGTGTGTGCAGAGAAAGTGTGTGTGCATTTGTTTTCACCGACAGCTAAGCAGCCGACAGCGTTTCTCAGTCTGGTTCGTCTGCGGTGAGGTGAATCAAAGCTAATGTGAGCGGCCCGACCCCGTGACTCACCGCAAAACTCTATTCAGACTCTATTCAAACACTCTCCACGAACAAAGAGTCAAGCTCCTTGTGACAGGGAATCACTTCACTCGGCCAAGTGATTCATGATTATTGCTATTTATAGCCTTCTTATATGAACTAGAACTACCAGTTGAAGTGATTAATTGCTGAGGCCGGTTATATGGAAAGATAATTATGTTAGGTGGGTTCAATATTCTTTTCAAAGTGGTATTTCATGCCATGCACAGCAGTCAATCTACAGTTAATGATTACATAATATCTGGGTAGCTTTAACTGCTAACTTGTGATTGAAATCCTACAGTAGAACTTTGTTTCACCTCTGAAATAAAGTCTGTTTGTTAGCCATGCTATAACCGGTCTAGTTATACTGCAAGAAGTGCATTAAAGAATAAGGCACACAACACAACTGTCCCTGAAAAATGAGTCGCCTACAGCTCTATAGCAAAGTACAAAAACTAGGAAATGTTAACTAACCTGCCATGTGTCTTTATTTTGTCACCTTACTTTTGACAGAGATGTGATTTGAATATAATCAATGCAAAAATGCTAAAAAGTAAAAATGATTATGAGAAAGCTAACCTCCCTCAAAAATATAGTGTATATACCCTTCAATTCTGACTATACATGCCTACTTTGACTTTTTTACATTATTATGCCATAAAAATGTACAATTTCAGAAGAAAAAGAAAGAGTTAGCAAGAACAACAAAACAGAGGTTAAAAAAAAAACAGAATTGCAGTAACACATAGCAATTTCTAATTAAATACTGTATATTGAGACATGAAAACACTATAAGATAACCTTGTAATAGCTTGCTCAGCTAGCCGTAAACATGCTAGAAGATTAACTCACTAATGGTAGTGCTATGTCGGCTGCCCCATGGATCGATAAATAGAACTAGATACAGCGTCAGAGGTGGGCTCCCGTCTATTCTTATGCATGATAATCAGTGGCGCATGAAGCAAAAAAAAGTGACTTCCGAGTATAAAATTACCTGGATCTTCTAGCGATCTTCCGTATCCATTGGGCCCATAAAGCAGGCACACTGGTGTTTCCTTTAACCCTGCCTCCCAGCCCTCGCTCAAGGTGGATTTGGCTATAAGTGCATTTTACGACTTTAGGATCTAATGATTTATAAAAGGGGCTATTTAAGTGTCACTGAGAAGTTGATTTACCTAAAAAAAACAATTCCCATTGATTCACAGATGTCTCTTTCCCAATGTCAGTCTGTGGGAAAAAGTATTTTTGGGCCCAATAGCATCACATGACGGACACAGAAGTTGTAATTCCATCATTTGGCCACTATGTAAAAATGTGCTTCAAAGCCGGGCGCTCTTGGGGCTTGGGCTCCCCCAAGAATGAAACTCTTTATGGCTATTTGTAGGTCTAAAGTGTGAGGTTTGAAGACTGTATTATGAATAAAGAGATTATCCCATTGAGTATTTTAGCACTATGGCACCAGTGCGGTCCATGGCGGTTGCAGAGCAGCGTGCTACTGTCTGTGGCTAAAAGACTTTGTCAAGACAATCATGGCAGCTGTCAGGTACAGATGGAGGCTAAGCAGTCGACACCCACAGTCGATCAGTTGTCATTTTCTCTCCGGGCATTTTTTAGTGTGTGTAAGAGAGAGAGAGAGAGAGAGAGAGAGTGTGTGAGAGACAGAAACAGTGTGGTTATGTTCCAGAGGTGCAAAGAGCACAGGAACGCTCAGTCTCTGCCTGTAGGTTTATTGAAACTGAGTGTCGGTAATACCCACAGAATGTGGCCGACTTTGACAGATCCCCCCACATAACTTAGATAATATTGAGCACATACACACACACAGTCTGAAAAGGTTTAAAAGAGAAGTTATCCGGTAAATAAAATAACACCCTCACCTTCTTTAATCACAGCTCTGTACGCAAGTGATAAAGATTATAGAGAAACACGGCGGTACAGGAAGAAAGTAAGGTGAATTTTAATAGTAAGGAGATGCTAAAATATGCAGATCATATTGTAAACAAGGAAAAGTCATTAAAAAAGTATAGCCGGCACAAAAGAGACAAAGAAAAGAAAGCAAAGGAAGGAAAGGATTTTCATGATATCAAGGGATGTTTGTTAAATCAGGGCCCACATGCAGAGATGAGAGTAACAGAGAGGTAAACAAGACCGCAAAAAAGGGAAGTGAAAAGAAATGTACGAGAGCGAGTAATTAGAATGCATAAGAGGAGAAAATAAGATGCAGGGAGAGATGGGGAGCGCACAGATAAGTGGGTCACCGTGATGATGAGGCAGAGGAGGATTGTGCAACACAGTAAAAACCTCACAGCTCAGCTTTCTTCCTCTCTCTCTACACCGCCGTGCTGTGTCACATCAAAAGGATGAATTCGTCTTAAGAGACCGTGTGAGCTGAGGGAGAAACTACTGCACGCCAGAGGACGGAGGGTGAGGATGGGACAAGTATATATATAAAAAAAAAAAAAGCCTGAGATGCCTGGAGGATCAAGGTAAACAAGAGGACAAAGGTTTCCATGTCTCAAAAATATACTTGGAACAGTAAGGACAGAAGGTGCGTCGGTAGAAAGAAGAGTTTCTACAGCTACTTCCTGCCTCCTCCCCCCTCCAGCGATGCAATTTGCTGAAACCATACAGCACGGATGATGTGACTTCACTGGATAAAGTTAGCTGCTGCAGCAAAAAAGCTCTTTCCCACGCTGATTCAGCGGTACTCTAGAGGACATTGTATATCAGAGAGGGGAGCTGCTAGGAAAAAGAGGGGTTGGGAGGGCGGAAATAATCCTCAAAGGAGATTCCCAGTCAAAAATAACAATGATTCTGCATGCTGGAAGCTAATTAGGATGTAAATGTCCTAATCATTCATTCACTGCTCATGGTGGGGGTTGCTTCTCTACAATAGGGTTGTACGTAGTAGCAATGTCCTAGTCTTGTACCCCAAATAATTGTCTGGGGAGAAAATCACAAACTCGAAGCTAGAACCAAGACTGCAAGGGGCCGTCCCACCAGAGATACCTATGGTATAGTTTTTGATTTACAGTTACAGTAAGCGTCAGATTTCATGTATTATAAGTGATCAGACGGTATCGTGCTTTATTTATATGCCACACACAGTAACTGTGTTTACATTCTTTTTACTTAGTGATCATGCAGAGTGAGGGTGAGCAATACGCACTTCCTCAGAAGTGCGTGTCCAGCCCGGTCACACGAAAAGGCATGTAAATGGCACGATAACGCGCAAGGCAAAAGCGTGTAAACAGAATGTTGTTCTTGCTTTAGGCGTGTCATTTTCACGCCATGTAGTCTGTACTGACTGCAATGTAAATGCATCGGTGTGAATATGCTACAATCAGAGCTAACGACGTAGAATAAAAAGAAAGAAAGACACGTTTATGGCGGACGGGAAGGGAGGTGGATGGGTCCAACAAACACACGGCTTTCACCAGGAGACCGGTGTTTGAGACCGGTGGTTTTTTTTGTAAGTTAGTGACGTTTGTGAAGTGTTTTCCACACTAATGTTATGTTGTTTTCGTACGTATTTTACCTAGGTTACGTACTCATTTTAAGGCCAACCATGACGTTTTTCCTAAACTTAACAAAGTGGTTTTGTTGCCCCCTGCTGGTACTGAACCTTCATACATTACACGCGTATAATATTCACGTCTTGTTGAGGCAAAACGGGACACTGACACGCTACCCTCTGGTGGACGCTATCCTCTGGTGGTCTATCGCACGCTTCTGTGTGATATCGGGTTGGCTTGTCGGATGATCGAATAGCTTTGGAAATCTCCACCCCTTTCCGATATCCACACCCACTTCACGTCGTGATAGGCCAGCTGTGCAGATGTGAGAAAGGAGCCAGGATCTGAACTTCTCTCTCTCTCTTTTCATTTGTTACACAACTACATCTGTCACTTTTAACACTATGAATGCCTTCCAAGAGAAACTGTTAAAGTATATTTAAGCAATATCAAACACAGTGAATATCATGTACTTTATCACTAGAAAGACAACATCATCCGCAAACTGCAGAGATGCCACGATACCGTCACTAAACTGAGGACTCTCCCAGACCTCTGAAGCAGCAGTCAAACAGTACATTTGACTACATGTAGATTTGGCGTCTCACATCCACCTTGCACAATTCTTTGTGTAACAACTGCTGACGTATACACATGCCGTGTTACGCTACTGCCGTACAAGGTCAGAATCCCTTAAATCATCTCATCCTCCTTTGGTCAAGATCCTGATTTAAAGCCCAGACAAGAGGATTGTTGTGGATTCAACCATGAAACTGTCAGCATCTGTCTTGCGACTCTATTTCACAGCTTTGTGATTTGGGAGGGGGGCTCATGATTCATTTTACTGTGTTTACCAGGCACACAGTTCCTCCCAGAGGCTAATGCACTGACAGCTGGGGCCCATTTGGACCTTTGCTCTCGGTGCAAAGCCGAAAGCTTCCAGCCAAACTGGACTTAAAAAAACGTCAATAGCACCAAGGTCACACGCTGCCGGCCAGTCAAATGAATGGATTTATTCAAATTCAGAGGCAATTAGAAAAGCCTTTGTTGTGGGGACATGGAGTGTAAGCGAGGACATAGAAGCGATAAACTTACCAAGAATAACTTACTTTGAAAAACATTTAATAGTGCTTCCTTACTGACTGCTGTCAAATGTGCACAGTCATTCAACACATGCAAAGGTGGACATACGAGTCAACTACGCACCCACATGAACACACCCCGCTGACTTTGAAAGTCAAAACAATAATCCTCCTTCTCTCCGTCTTTCCCTCAGTCTCCCTCTCGCAGACATGCGTGAACGACAACAGTGTTTTTTTCCCAGTGCCACCCATAGAGAGTGACTCAGTGTTTGTACACAGCAGCCAGTTTATAAAATGTGTCGGCCCGCCGACAATGAAACCAGTGATTAACTGGATCATCTCGGGATGGGAGGGTGGTGTCACAGGAAAACAGGAAAGTCAGTGTGCGAGTGTGAAAATTCAACACATCTCTTACCTTTTCACGGTCTCGGCAGCTTTCTATTTTTGCAACTCTAGTTTGCACAATTTGCATCTGGCATGTCACAAGACCGTGATTGCCAATTGCACTTGCCATTTTAAGATCTTTTTTTGTCCGTACCACATTTTGTTATTTCCAGATCATTTTTCACCCTATCCATCTTTATTTTCTCTTCTATGCAGCAGGCGGACTGACATGCCTCCCTGCGGGGTTTGTAGAAACATCCAAAAACCACCATGACAGCATTGTAGTATCACAGCTAAGGCCCATAATCACAGCATACAGGGTTAATAGAGTGGGAAACCATGAAGGACGGGGAGGAAAGGGAACAAGGAAGACATAAACTGACAGCAAAGAACAAAAAATAAGACGAAAACTTGCTCTTTTCAACATTTTATCATCATTTTATCACATTTTGGGGTAATAATGTTCAGCATTATGGGTCTATTCTGTGGTGGCATCATTCTTGGTGAAGTTATCACACTATCAAACAATTAACCCATTTGTGCCCAAAGACTATATTTAGTAGGATAAGGAAATATGTCACAACATTTGTTTTGATTGGACAAAAGTCTTGAAATTTGGTACAGACATACTTTCGGCTAGTATCTAACGGTACAATTATGAACTTTTTAGATCACATGAAAAATCATACTTTTATAAATAGTCAAAGCCAGGATTATTAGAAAAAAATAGGAAAATTAAATTAAATAAAATATTTTTTTACACTCTTATGAGTTCATAGATACCAAATACTTGTAGTTTCTGAGTTACAGCAATTTTCTTATCATACAATATCTAGTATTTGGGCACAGACTACTGTTTTTTCCTAAAATATAATGGAGTCTATTGCAAAAACAGTAATCCCATGTGCCCAAAGATTAGATACAGGATGGGCACAAATGGCTTTTCGTACACTTGAATGGGAGTATGTGATTAACAGTGTCAACTACAGGACATAAAATGGCTAATCTACATATATGTGAAAGCCACAGGGATGACAGCAGAACAAAAGGGAGAATCACAGAGAGGAGGAGGATTAAAAAAACAGGTGGGTGGGTGTCCCGGTGGGTCGGATGTTGAGACGAGAGAGACGAGGAAAAATGTAGAGAATGACAGCATGTATGGAGAAAAAAGGGGGAACAATCACATTGTAACCTTTGTAACAGATATTTGACACCTTTCTCCTGTTTAGAACAGCTGGTGGCGATCTGCTCGCTAAAAGGCCCTTCTTGTCAACACCTCTGATTTGTTTAGCAGCAGATGCATGCGTCTGCAGGTGCCACGTGAAATATGTCAACGTGTGCTCTGTACACAGAAGTGCTAAGCGAGCGTCTATTTTTGTCCGTGCAATTTTAAATGGCGGGGAGATAAATGTCTGCCCTTCCCAATACACAGATAACAAACACGACAATGACCTTCCAGACCAGATCCATAAACACACCAGGGTTACCCATCAAAACAAACATCCCATTGACTAAATCTCCCAATCGGTGGATTTGTCAGCCCGGCTGTAATTTAATTAATGGTGGCCATTCTGGATCCATGTTTATAACGTGTATGTGTCTTTCTTTCTCTCTGTTTAATTTCCACACTGCTTTTTCCCCGCGCTTCCTTCTCTTTTTGACCTTCAGCTGATTATTAGCCGCAGCGGGGAGCCACCGTTTTCAAAAATAATGAGGTAATCAAGCCTATCCTACTTCCTGTCATCAGTCAGAATGAGATGTATTCCATTGATCACTGAGTTGAATCACATCCATCATCTGTCAGAGGTGATGGATGCACATTTTAATGGGCTAATAAAGGGGGGGACTAATGAAGACACTCCATATATACCTGCAGCATAACAGCAGCCTATAGATCAGACATTATTATCTGCTTACACCTACATAGTATATCCAGTATAACCTTAATGGTAACACAATGCCTTTTGTGTGTCAATATGCGTGTGTTTATCCCCGTGCGCGTGCTATTCCTAAACCTATTGAACGTCGCTAATGACTTGGCTTGAATTGCACTGTTTACTCCTCAGCCTCCCAATGAGGTTCACATGATACGCCGCTGTCCTCCTTCCCAGCAAGATAAACATGAAAGGAGAGCAAAGGGGACTGTTATTGACAAGGTCACAGGGAAAAGCAAGGGGGGAGGAGAGGAGATCATGATACCAGAGTTGTTCCAATACCAATACCAGTATTGGAAATGCGTCCGATACCGCCCAAAATTCAGGATTGGGTTTCGGCGAGTACGCCAGTCTATGCACCGTTCCGATACCATGATTTATTAAAAAAATCAAACAACAGAAGCCTTCACTGTGCTGTCGCCCTGCATGTATCATGGCTGCCACTGGCAAATAATGTTTTAGAGCAGCGAAGAAGAACTGATTGCAGGTAGTTTGTCATGTGACGATAGCGAAACAACAACAATGTGGTGCTAGTGGAGAGTGTAACGGTAGTTAGAGCGAGGAAAATGTCAGCCATTTGGCAGTACATCACAGTGGAGAATCCAAAAATCCAAGTAAAACACCCATATGTACAGTGTGTAAGGCTGTTGTTTCGAGGGGTGGCACTGGTGTTGCCAATTTCAACAGCAGCAATCTTATAAAACATTTGAAGATGCATCACGCGATAGAGCACGACGACTTCACCGAGGCAAAGGAGAAAAAAAAAAGTATGAACCACAGCAGCAAACGCTGGAAACCGCATTCCAACGACGGGATAAATTCCACAAAGATAGCCCAAAAGTGACGAAGATATTATATTTATCACGCTGGTATCGGATCGGTATATTGGCCGATACCGCAAGATCAGGTATCGAATCGGTATCGGGAAGGAAAAAAATGGTACATCTCTACATGATACAGGCAGAAAGGGATGAAGATTTTCTTTTTCTACCTAGAGGTCAGCCTTGATGTCATCAACAAAACCCACATTCCTTTGTCCACAACATACACACACACACCGCCTTGAGACAGCCCTACACAAAACAGTGTGTATTAACCAACCCCCCATATTGTGGTGATGATCCAGAGAGAAAGAGAGCAGCAGGCATAAGAGTTAGTATTATCCACGAGAAGATGCTCCATCTCTTAGTTCCTCTTGCTCCATTTGGTCCAAATATGCACACTGACCTATGTGTGTGTTACAATTGAGGACAAGGGCTCATGCTCAGTCATTCATGGAAAAGTACCCCTGACCGCTCGCCACCCCATATCTGCCAAAGAGCAGTGGAAAATCATCAACCCAAAAAAAAAGGCATGTAGGGGCCTTTATTACACACATCAATACAAACACAACGACACAAACACACACGAGGCCCGAGGGGCAGAGCGCTGGATGTCGGCGGCTCGTACACATGAATGAGCATCATTGAGTGGGGTTCTATTGACGCAGAGCCATGAAAAAGTAGGGCATTACTGAGTCCCTCTCCACTCATTCTGCAGCATGCACCCCAACAACACACACATGAAACTGCAGAGTCAGATTTACCGCTCTATCAGTCTCTGCTGCTCTGCTTCACACACACAAACACATACACCAAGTCAAGTCTGTTTCTCAACAACCTCCATTGATTGTGATGAGGTGCTCTCAGACGGACATCGCTGTGCTGCCTTTTAATCACCCAGACTTGAGCTCAGCGTTAATCTGCACTCTAATACAGTCTGGTCCATTCTCACAGTGGGCTACTGAATGAGTGAGTGGGCTAGTGTTTTTTTTTTAATATCTCCAGCCATGGCCGGAGACATTATGTTTTTGGGTTGTCCGCCCATTCGTCCGGTCCATTCTTGTAAACGCAATGTCTCAGGAACGCCTGGAGACAATTTCTTCAAATTTGGCACAAACGTCCACTTGGACTCAAGGATGAACTGATTAGAATTTGGTGGTCAAAGGTCAAAGGTCAAGGTCACTGTGACCTCACAAAACATGTTTTTGGCCCTAACTCAAGAATTCATATGCTAATTATTATGACTATTTCAAAAGGATAAAATGATGAAATGATGACATTTTGGACAGACATGGATGTAAACTGCAACTTCAGCAACTCGGTTGGCAGAGGCATACAAACGCGAGGCGGTAATTCTAGTCGTGAAGACGATGCGCAAAGGATGGAGAAATGTGTGGAGTATAACCCATGGAAATACAAAGACAAAAAAAGTATGCTTTTTGTCAACGCATCCTTCAAAAGTATGAGAAGCATAACTGATTTTTCTTTTCTTTTTTTATGTATTTCAACTACAAGGTGAAATCAAGATTAGAGATGAAAGCATTTTGTTTCAAATTAATTATAATTTTAAACAAAAATGCCAAACATTCTTTGGTTCCAGCTTTTCAAATATGAGGATTTGCTGCTTTTCATTGTCTTGTGTGATAATAAACCAAATATCTTTTGGACTGTTGGACTGTTAGTTGGGCAATATGAGCAATTAGATGACATTAGAGCTGCAACGATTAGTCAATCAACTATTAAATGAAAACTATTTTGATAATTGAATAATCAGTTTGAATAATTTTCTAAAGGAAAAAAAAGTCTAAATTGTCTGATTCCAGTTTCTTTAATGTAAATATTTTCTGGTTTCTTCACTTCTCTATGACAGTAAACTGAATATCTTTGAGTTGTGGACAAAACAAGACATTTGAAGACGTCATCTTGGGCTTTGGGAAACACTGATCGACATTTTTCACCATTTTCGGACAGTTTATAGACCAAACAACTAATCGATTACTCCATAAAATAATCAACCGATTAATCAACGATGAAAATAATCATCAGTTGCAGCCCTATATGAAATCCCCTTGGGCTTTGGGAGATTTATATAGGCACGTTGCACTTTTGTCTTACATTTATTATACCAAACTTAATGAATGCATGATTAATGAGTACTGAAAATAACCTGCCCTAATCAAGATAGAGTTTGATTCACTGCTGATGGAATGACGGATAGACTGCAAAACTGCTATTTATTTATGCAAAAGTGTTGCTGATTATCACTCTAAATTATAATTACAAAAGTAGTGAGGAGAAGTACTGAGTGTAAAGGAGTTGGAGGGAGAAAACACTGCAGCACCTTATTTACAGTATAATGCAATTGTGAGCAATGGCTTTGTCAGACAACAACAGAGCAGAAAATTAATAAGCTGCCGTAGTTCAGGGCTCCGCTGTATTAAGAGCTATACTGGGAGCGCCGGGTCCTTGGCTTCTCCCTCTCCTTCTCCCCTTCTCTCTTTCTCTTTAAGTCACCCCTCCTCTCTGTTCTCTCCTCTTTCTCCTCTCTCCTCTCCGTCCTTTGAATGGCAAAATGAACAGAGGCTATACATCCCAGGAGAGCAGAGGGGATCCATCTCTGACAGAACTCACCTTCTGCTATCCCTATTGCCCAGAGAAAGAGAGAGGAGGAGAGAGACGGAGGCTCAAGGCAAATTAAAAACCAAAGATATAGAAAGCGGAGTGAACCGGTGTGATAAAAATTGATGATTTGTTAAGTCTTATTTGTTTCAAGGTTAAATAAATAGTTTGACATTTTGGAAAATTAGATTTCTTACAGAGATTTTGATGAGAAGATGGGATAAAACTCTCATGTCCGTCATATGAAGTTACATCTAGGAGAGGATTATAGCTTAGCTTAGCGGCTGTGGCTGAGAGGTAGAGCAGCTCGTTCACCAATCGGAAGGTCCACATGTTGAAGTGTCCTTGAGCAAGACACTGAACCCCAAATTGCTCCCGAAGGCTGAGCCTATCGGTGTGTGAATGAGTAGTTAGATTAGATCCTGATGGGCAGGTTGGCACCTTGTATGGCAGCCTCTGCCATCAGTGTATGAATGAGTATGTGAATGGATGAATGTTGACATAGGCTAGACCGAGGGCTGGGAGGCAGGGTTAAAGAAATTAGCTAGTGCGCTTCATGGATGTATAAAGAGAACTGGATACAGCGTTGGAGGCGGGGCCACGTTCAGTCCTATGAAAGTTGCTCGGTGGCACATGAAGCCTAAATGGCTCGACTTCCGTCTGGAAAAGTGCCCCGATCTTGGACACATGACTCGGTCACGCGGTCCCAACATCACGGCGTCGTCACGGCTTACGCTCCAGCCCACGGTCTGGGTCTCAGTCACATGAACGGAGGAAGGGAAATAACTCTGGATTCAGCTATTAGTTCATTTTACAACTTTAAAAACGTATTTTTTAAATAAGGGCTATTTAAAGTGTTCGTACTGGGAAGTTGACTCACCTAAAAAAAAATGATCCGCTGAGTTACAGACGTCTCTTTCCCAATGTAAGTCTATGGGAAAAAGTATGTTTGGGCCCAATGGCATCACGTGTCTGACACCGAAGTTATAGTAGCCTACCGCCGCTTTACCGCTACAAAAGTCGAGATCAACGGCCGGCGCTCTTCCTGGGGGCTTGGTGCGCTTGCTGTATGGGCCCAATGGATGCAGAAGAAGATCGCCCGAAGAGCCAGATACTTTATCACTCGGCAGTCGAGCCATTTTGGCTTCATGCTCCACTGATAAGACTCATAGGAATGATTGGTAGCCTGCCTCTAATGTATCCAGTTCTTTTTATACATCCATTTATGAAGATCACAGACACGAGAGTGGTATCAATCTTCTCATATAACTCTCAGCAAGAGATAAGCCTATTTCTCAAAATGTCAAACTATTCCCTTCTAACATCATTTCTGTTTAGCGAATAAGATTTTGTAGTTACTTGTTAGTTTATGTCCTTAAATAAGGCGGATTTTTCCTTGACTTGCCGTTATTGTGTGAGAATACTTTAGGTCCCCACTTGTTCTGGGTTTTTCCAACCTAAGACCTATTTTGGACAGGACAAATTGGTAACAGATATTCTCACCTACCTGTTATTGAAAAGAAAATCCAATTTCATCTGAGTTAACCCTCTCTGCACTCCATTATCTTCAGCATCAGCAACAGCCACCACCCCCACACAAACACACCGTGATGCTCCGTAGTATCAGGTTTTCTTATGAAACTGATACAGAGTCTGACCTTTAAGCCAGATCAGCACCACCAAATCAGCAGTCTCTCCCTCTCTCTATCACACACACACATATAGTCAACACAAAAAAGTACACACCTGCGTCTATCTTAGGTCTGAACATGGAGGTGTTAACAGGTGTGAAGGGAGTGTGACTTCCTGTTTACAGTCACGTGACCAAACATCATGAGTAAAGCAGTAAAGTGCACCTGCTCAAACATTGCATCAGTATCTATTCATGGACGAACAGATGAAAGTGAGCCTTAACAATGCGCCGCGGTGACAAGGTGTCAAAGTAATGATGTACTGGCTTCATTAC
This sequence comes from Sebastiscus tertius, assembly GCA_916701665.1. Classification (NCBI taxonomy): domain Eukaryota; kingdom Metazoa; phylum Chordata; class Actinopteri; order Perciformes; family Sebastidae; genus Sebastiscus; species Sebastiscus tertius. Next base: position 84,637 of record CAKAOH010022251.1, read on the forward strand.
TACCTTCTGTCCTCTGAAATGCTGCCAGTCTGTCCATGTCTTTCTACCGCCAGTCAACGCCGCGCTTACTGCAGCAGCCAGCATGATATCAGACTGGCAGCAACGCACCAGAGAGCCTGGGGATTATCATGCGATATTATCCCATTTGCTGTGTGAACGACATAATATGAGGAGGTGTCATGCTGCTGGGAATATCTACACTGAAATCTGGATTGAAGTCAGGGGGGGGGAAAGGTACGTGTGCAGACAAGAGAGTGGAGTGTTTTTCGACAGTAATGCTACAACATAGTGAAATAAAAGATTGATTTCCATCCAGAAATCACAGCAGACTGGCTGCGAACGAAAAACACTGATTTGCTGTGGTGACTATTGAGCTATATGTGCTTTTGCATTAAACAAATCACAGGTCCATTGGAAGAGAAAAAGGCAAATGTTGCTCGCTGAGCCGGCGCACTCCAGCCCTCATCGAAAACATCAAATAGATCAGTCGATCCGTTGCTGGGGAAGCATCATACGACTTGTAGATCAAGCGCACCTGCTGACGGCGGACCGACGTGCAGCCAAGAGCTCATCCGGCTTTGAAATGTAAACCAGTCCACCCTCAGACGGTGCTATGCAGCTCTTTTCAACTTAAGTGAGAACCCACAAGCAGGACTATAAAATAGAGGAGGAAGCTTGCAAACAAGATGACAGTCGTTATGTTTAAGTAGATGGAAGCAGTTTGGAGCTGCGGGAAATCGTAATGGTTTTGCACACATGCAGACAATCTCATTTGCCTTCAGTATAAGGAAGAAATATTTGCATTGCAACCGAGACAGACAATAATGCTTTGAGGTTGACATCCAGGTGTTTCCCCTCTTGCACATGCGCACACACGCTGGGATCAATCTTAGGAATAGTCAGAGATGCAGCAGTAAAGGAATAACCACATGCACACTTAAATGATAGTCTGACAGGTTCATGTGTGCAGGCACGTGTGGTTGCACATGAACCCACCGCCCTGTCGTTTTCCTCTCTGATTGGCTGAGTCTGAGGGTGACAGACTAAAAAACTGCATGCCTGCGGCGTGCATGCGTGCGTGCATATGTGTGCGCTTGTGCAAGACCCTCTGTTGCGAGGAAGGGGGTCAGAGCCAGAGGAGGTGATTGGCTGGTGAGGAGAGTAACAGCATCAGCACATCCCTAACCCACTGCCCTTCTTTCCTCTCCTCCAGTCCATCCCCCCATCCCCCAAAGACACACACACATGCACTTACACATCACCTATAGAATCTCTCTCTTTCTGCACCCCCATCTCTACCCCTCTCTCTCTCCACACACTCAGACCTCCCCCCCTCCTTAAATGTCAAAGAATGCGACTTGTGAACGTGTGAGAGCTGCATAGCTGTCAATACCGTCTGGCGACAGATCATCCCTGGAAAGGTGAAAAATGAGGTTGAAAAAGGTCAGAAATCGGCATCAGAAAACGACTGAGGAATTAATTCCAACACATACTGTGAGTCCCGCTTCAGGGAAACTGAAATCATGGCTTCTTAACATGCCTTTTTGCTCTCGAGGACTATACCCGATTTAGAAATGAACACCAGCCACAGGGAAAAAACATGATTGCAGAATGCCGTTTCTCAATCTACAATTAGAATATAATGGGAAAAAATGGACACAATCCCAAACCGCGACCGGTGCGTAAAAGGCGCAGCCGTGCGGTTTCTCTCTCACTCTCCCGTCTCATTCTCGCTTTATTTAAACCAGCCATCACTCTCTCTCTCTCTCCCTCAACGACAGACCGAGCGGATGAGAGAGGAGACAATATATTGTGGTCAAAGTCAGAGTGGAAAGAGCCAACATTATTAAACCAGACAGCCTTTGTGTCTCTTATAGACGCCCCCCTGCCATTCTCGCCTCAGCCATATACCAGCAGGTATCATCAGTGTAGCAGAGGACAAAGAGACGCCAATAAACCCAAAGACACAGAGTGTTTAATGGAGGATGTTAGGGGTTCACTGTTAATATGGGATAGCATTTTTTTTCTGACAAAGGATCGGAGGTGATCCAGATAATGCAAATCAAGACATTCAGCAAGCGTAAACTGCACCCATCTTGCTGCTAAATAATAATTAATGTGCTGCTAAAGAAGACATGTAAATGGTAATTTTTGTAATGGGTTGTGTATGAATAATTGTGATGTGTTTTGTTTTTTTTGGTAACAGTATGTCTATTGTATGTGTACTTTTTCTCAAACTGATCTGCCTATGGATGCAAAATTAATTTCAGTGCAAACCGACAATAAAGTTGTATCGTATCGTATCATATCGTATCGTAAACTCGGTCCAAAAAGAGCGGCTATTAACACATTAATTAGATTAAGTGAGTCTAAATTTTGGTATAAGGTTGGGTTTAAAACCATAAACCCATCACATTGATAAAGCAGGTATTCAGGGCCATCTGAATGTGTCATTCTGTCCACCTGTCTCCCTAAAATGTCCATATGGTTTTTGAAGGTGATGTGATTTATGCTCTTCACTCACCTCACAGTCATACAACTCGCTGAGCTGCTCGATGATCCACTCCTCCAGGACGAGTCTTTTCCGCAGCTCTTTCCTGTCGTATTTGACCGTCACTTTGCCCTGTTTCTTCTGCACCGGGTCGTCGCTGGTGATGGGTCCGGAGCCCACGCAGCCAACTCCGGGCGCGCCTTGGAAGAAGACGCGGCTGGCGGCGCTGGGCAGCGGGGCGCTAGTCTCGGTGCTGGCGGCCGACATTAGGCGGATGTTTTGTGGGGGTTGTTATTAATTTAAGAAAATGTGTGAGTGAGTGGAGGTTGAACTGCCGTGCTGAAGGAGAAACTGAGAGCTGCACAGCAGACAGGAGAGTGGAGGGGAGCTTTTAAACAGCTGCTATTTAAAGCGCAGCAGAGGAGACAGCCGAGTAGGCGGAGCGTCCACTGCAAGAAATGAGCATCTGAGGCGCTTTGTATACACTGTAAAAAAAAGACATTTTTTTTTTTACAGTTTTTTTCATGTAATTTTACATTTTTTGTCTGCACTGTTAAGAATTTCCCAGTAAAATAACAGTAAAAGAACAGTAAACAAATATACAGTATATATACATAAATGTGTATAAATGTACACATGCGTCCAGAAACAGATGTATACATACATATATTTATACCCTTCTACTTATAGGAATGCTATCCTAAAAAAAAATATTTTCAAAGTTGTTTTAAAAGTGGATACAGAGTTAGATGATCGTATCTCTATATGAGAGTAGAGTAATGTTCTGCAATATTTTTTTTTGAGGACACTTTGAATGACTCTGAAAGATGCCATTAGCAGGTCCTGAAGCTTGTTTTAGAAAGTAAAAAAGATCTTTACAGAGTGATGAAATTAGGTATTTTTTTTTTGCAGTGTGCCAGCCGAATTCCCTCAATGGTGCTCGTCTGGAGAGCGAGCAGATGCTGGGAAGCTTCATCAGAGGGTCTTTCCCAACTCTAGCCGAGCTCTTCTGCCACCTGGTGTTATGATTCATTTAATGAACTACATCTATTGAGTATTTATGTTTGTGTGATGCACATGTTAAAAAAAGGCTGATATGTATATAACTGGATCACCACCAGCATGATTTCAAATGAGAGAATTATATTAATTAAATATATATATTAGGGCTGTCAATCGATTAAAATATTGAATCGTGATTAATCGCATGATTGTCCATGATTAATCACGCATTTTTGTTTGTCACCTGTTTAAAATGTACCTTGAAGGGAGATTTGTCAAGTATTTAATACTCTTATCAACACGGGAGTGGGCAAATATGCTTGCTTTATGCAAATGTATGTATATATTTGTTATTGGAAATCGATTAACACAAAACAATGACAAATATTGTCCAGAAACCCTCACAGGTACTGCATTTAGCATAAAAAATATGCTCAAATCATAACATGGCAATTCAAGCCCAACAGACAACAACAGCTGTCAGTGTGTCAGTGTGCTGACTTGACTATGACTTGCCCCAAACTGCATGTGATTATCATAAAGTGGGCATGTCTGTAAAGGGGAGACTCCTGGGTACCCATAGAACCCATTTTCATTCACATATCTTGAGGTCAGAGGTCAAGGGACCCCTTTGAAAATGGCCATGTCAGTTTTAGCATAAGTTTGGAGTGTTATTTAGCCTCCTTACCGACAAGCTAGTATGACATGGTTGGTACCAATGGATTCCTTATATATATACAGTATATATATATTAATATTCATTTCTGATTCAATTTATGACTAATAATATTGTGACATGCAGCCTGTTGGCTAGTACCATCATATATGCTTTTCAAAGATAACATAAAATATAAACAAATAATGTATTAATGTATTTAGAATGATAAAGACGTGTATTATTATATATAGTACAATATATTCTATCTTGTTCTTTGTAATAAGATAACAGTCTTTGGTACATATGAATCACATTTGTTGGTGATTGGTCTCCTGTAATAATTACAGACATATAGCCTATATGCCTTTTGGAGTTTTGATTTCTTATTCAATTTCCACCTATAATTCCAGTGTGTTTAAAGTGTACATTTCAAAGATTGACAGATGTACTAATGAAGCCTTTGCTTTATTATATGCAATGGCTGTCTGTGAACATCCAGTCCATTTGGTGTCATTCTGATCATTATTTCCAGAGATAACGTGTGATAAGACAGACACTACCCCTTTTGAAGAAGCCTACCTTTTCACTATTTTCAGTTTTGAGGGAGGATCCAAACATCAACCAAATAAACACATTTTGCAGTAAAATATTTTTATACAACCATCCATTTAAAAAAAAAAAAGGAAGTTCTGAAAAAAACACGGTTGTGCTTTGTTCTACCTCTTAATTCCTTTAGTAATAATGACACTACTACTGATTTGACTGTGAACTTTAGACAGGAAGAGGTGGATTATCAAGTTTATAAAGCAGCAGCCAGTCAAACTGGGTCAGAGCTGCAAGCTGACAAAGAGATCTCTGACTCAGCATATAGACCCACTTCAGAACATCAGGTCTGCACTCAGCTGAGCACCCCTTATCCTCTTCTCTCCCCTCCGGTAGCCATGGCTCTCCTGTCCATCTTCACGCCTGTCCTGGCGGTGGTCCTGTGCTTGGTGATAGGCTTCATGCTGGTGAGGTCACGAGAGACAAAGACCACCTCGACTTCCCCAACCGCCCCGGGAAAAACTGAAGGGGCATCCAAAGTGGACTTTAGACCGTGGGTGGACCAGGACTTACAGGATGATACAGAAATCGCAGCAAAAGAGGACGGTAAGAGCTGAACAGAACTTTGTTTTCTTACATACTCAACAGGGAGGTCACAACCACCATATCAACACAATATAAACCGATTTGGAACAACATAAAAACCTTTTTATCAGCAAGTGAAAGTTTGCTCTTTCAGACAGCTGGGTTAATCAATAATGCTAAATGACCTTTAGCCTGCATAACCAGTGGTAGACAGTAACACATATCTGAGGTACTACATTTATTTGATCATTTAAACTATTATTTACTTTGCAGATTCAGTTTAACAATACAAAATATAATCATCAAATAAATAAAGATGTATGTATTAAAACTTTATTCCCACAAATTCACAAGCCGCCCAGCAGTACATGGAGTAATTAAAATTAGCCCCTTTAACAGCTGCAGCATAAAGTGATGAACACATTAATGCATCAATAATTCTGATCCAATAATATAATATACATTGTTCTGAAGTGGGCCATTCTGCATAATGAGTACTTTTACTTTTGGTTCTTTAATTATTTTTGATGCCAGTTCTTTTAAGTATTTTTTTTTTTTTATGCAGAATGTTTACTTGTAACAGAGTATTACTACTTTTAATGAAGTAAAAGACCTTCTGCCACTGGATATACTCATATCTTTGCCTCTTGGTTAAAGATTAATTACCCACTGGCCCTGGGCAAAGTGGGTAAAACAATTATTGTAGAGGAGCCCTGTAGCAAAATCCATTATTTTAGTGAACAGCATGCTCACATGATGCATAATTATGTATGTTTGTGATTGATAATGTGAATTTAAAAAAAGGTTTCTGATGAATTATTAGTTCTGCTTTAAAGATTACTTCAACTCTCCAAGAGTAATAATTTTTCCAATGCCCTTATTAACACCTAACAAGGATTTTCATATCCGAAGCTGCTCACTGGTCCTGCTTTTTGTGCCTCTCATTCTTTTAGAGGATGGCGATTGGGTGGACAGCAATGAGGCGGAAAACGTTCCACAAGTGCCCTACTCAACGCCACGTTACCCCGTGGACAGGATGCTGGAGAGATCCAAGGACATGTACACGCTGATGAACCAGCGGAGGACTGTCCGATTCATCAGCCCAGAGCCGGTCCCACAAGAAGTCATCAATAATGTCATCCGCACTGCAGGCATGTGCAAATTTAAAGAGGATCAATTATATGCTTCTGGGATTTTTGTCTTTCCTTTGGTGTGCTATATAGTTTTTGTGCATGTAAAAGGTCTGCAAAGTTACAAAGCCCAAAGTCCACGCCAAAGGGAGTTAAGCTTTGTTTATGCTGGCGTGAGGCTTTGTGACAACGAGCACGCACAAAGGTTTTTATGCTCAACATGTTGTTCTTTGCAGTATTTTCCGATATGCCAGTGGGCATACAAACAAAAGATTCTGCGAAGAAGCAAGTCAACGATTGTTACCGGCAAAACGCCATAAACCAAAACTCCATAATGCTGAGGAGGACTTGTAACTGTAAACTCAAGCCTGAAACGCCTCGATTGAAGTCCAGCCTTTTCCTCCGTAACGTGGTGATGTCACCAAGTAACACATTTGCATAATACCTGCCTATAGCAGCTAGTTTGGCACGCCCTCAAACAAAGCAAGTTAGAGCAGAGCTGGAGCGGAGTCCGAAGAGTTTGATTCAGTTGACCAATCACAACAGAGTGGGTCAGCTGACCAATCAGAGCAGACTGGGCTTTTCGGAGCTCAAACAGAGCGTTTCAGACAGAGGGTGAAAAGAGGTGCTGCAGCACAGCCGGTATGAGAAAAATAAAGCGTTTTTTGAACATTAAAGCATGTAAACATATTCTAGTAGGAGCCCCAAATACAAGTATGCACCTAAAAATGAGAATAATAAGTCCTCTTTAAAAAGGAAAAATGGACCACTTTTAACCTGCTATAAACCATAATTTCAAAAAATGGCCTAGAGCAGCTAATGTTTGGGTCTTTATAATTCTTTTCTGACTACTCGCCCCTCCACCTCTCCTTCCTCTGGACAGGTACGGCCCCTAGTGGAGCACACACAGAGCCGTGGACGTTTGTCGTGGTGACAGACCCAGAGATGAAGCACCAGATCAGACGGATAGTCGAAGAAGAGGAGGAGGTCAACTACCGTCAGAGGATGGGGGACAAGTGGGTCCATGATTTGGCCAAATTTAGGTGAGCACCCATACTTATACTCCACACTCTTGTACTAGAACAAGAAACTGTATGTGCACTGACAGCGTTCAATCCACATCCTTTTATCCTAAATTTTAGCCTGACATACACAATGATTATCTGTCATCATGTGAAGTCTAACTACATTTTCTAATTTTACACGTCTTCCCCTTTTCTCACAACTTGCTTCCTCATGCAGGACAAACTGGGTCAAGGAGTACTTGGAAGTTGCTCCATATCTAATCCTCACCTTCAAACAGACCTATGGGATGCTACCAAACGGCAAAAAAAAGATACATTACTACAATGAAATCAGTCTCTCCATATCCTGTGGACTCCTGTTGGCTGCTTTACAGGTAAAGAATAACATCACCTTTTAAAGTATAGATCAGCCAATCCCTGTTTTCTTGAGTTAAGACAGAGTTAAGAGTGTTTATAGAACTAAATGGATCCTCTTGAAAATGCATGCATTTCCGGATAACCTTACATGTCTGGTAAAGCGGTTGAATGTCTGTTCTTTTGTTGTCCATCTGCTAATCAGAACGTGGGTCTCGTCACCGTCACATCGACGCCCCTAAACTGCGGCCCCCAGCTCAGGCTCCTCCTCAAACGACCCCCCAATGAGAAGCTGGTGATGTTACTTCCTGTTGGTTATCCTGCTTCTGACGCCACAGTGCCTGACTTGAAACGCAAGCCTCTGGATGATATTATGGTGCACATATAACAGAAGCAGTCTGCAGAGAACATGTTTTTTTTTTTTCTTCATCATCTTCTTTACCCGCAGCTGAAAAATCAACAAAACATATTTCTAATGTGATTAGAAATGTTTTAATTGGGCTTGGAGTCTTGAAAACAAGTCAAAGCTAACAATAAACCTTCAAATGTTTAGAAGGAGCAGAGAGTAAAGCGCCATTGAAACTATGTTCATTTGTGTAACTCATCAGATACACAAACAAAAATGGATCAACTCCTCGTAGACGTAAACCCCTGATTGACAAGCATAGTTTAATATGCCTTTACTTTTATTTTGAAGGCCAAATAGCCCTACTGTTTAATTCTGCTATGTGCAGTAGACAGTCAATGAATAGAAAAATAAACAGCCAATCCTACAACTACTATTTGGTGCAAACATCTAATGAAGGTAATTCCTTTTTTGTTTTTGTTTTATCATAATAACATATTTTACAGTCCATTTTTGCTCTTAATCCTAATCATTTCAACACACCAGTATGGTTTACAGAAACCGGTGTATAAACCTTGTACGTCATTATATGGGATGAGATCTCACTGTGATATAATGGCCTCGTGTACAAATGTTAAATCAGTCAAACAAGCAACAAGGTCAACATGGTTGACACCAAGCAAACTGAGATCTAGATGGTTTCCATGCACTGCTGCCAAGAATAAAATCCAATCTGTTTTCATTTGTTTGCTCTGGGGTAGCTTGTGTTATTTGTTTTTGTAACTATAATTGAGCTGACTAGATCAAGAAATTAAATGTCCTTGGGCATTAAATGCTGAGTTTGAGTTTATTTTTTTGTCTTAAGATAATGACCACCATACTTCTTTTTTTCTTCCAGAAATGCAAATAATAAAAAAATACATTAAAATAGCTATTTTTCTTTCTTTTTTTAAGCCACATCTGTTGTTATGACTGAGAATTAATTATAATAATATAGATATGCACAAGGTTATGTATATAGCTGTGTGTGTTTTCAGGTGGGGGGGTCTATGGTACAACGGTATGATGGAGTATTAGGGCCACTTTGAGGAAAAAAAAAATCTGAGATTTTGAGAATAAAGTCATAATATTATGAAGTAGTAATTTTACGTGTTATTTTCTTTTTTTCTCGTAAAGTTATGACTTTATTCTCGTAATATTACGACTGTTTTTTTCTCGTTAAGCTATGACTTTATTCTCGTTATATTACAACTTTTTTCTCGTAATATTATGACTTCATGCTGGAAAACTCAGATTTTTTTCCCTCAATGTGGCCCTAATACTCCGTAGTACATTTGCTCTTTGGCCTTCACTACATTAGACTAATATAATATAAACTTAGACTGTAAACTTTGTAACCTTCATCACAATGCTCAAATGTTTTGCAGCTCCAGACAGATTTTTATATTTATTTTTTTTCCTAAAATGGCTCTTTGCTGACCCCTGGCTCGTTGCTGACCCCTGGTATAGTCTGTCCTCTCAGCTCCCTGCGCTACCTCCATGCCACCACTAGGGGTCAGTAGCGTCTCCAGGAAAAGCTTCCGACTCAAACCAGCAGCGAAGAAGAAGAAAAGTCCCCATTGCGCATGCGTACACCACGTACACCGATGCTGATCAGAGCTGCTTGTCTTCTTGGCTGCTGGCTAAGCTAACGTTGTCTGTCACAGTCGCACACATTGGGGCTTAGCAGGGGGAGGAAGGAGAAGAAGAAGAAGAAGAAGAAGAAGGGCCACAAGACCCTCAAGCCGCCTGCTACGACAATGGCCGGGCAGCAGTTCCAGTACGATGACAGCGGCAACACCTTCTTCTATTTCCTCACGTCCTTCGTGGGTCTTATAGTGATCCCGGCCACATATTACCTCTGGCCCCGGGATCAGAATGCTGGTAAGGCCTCGATGTCTGCTGCTAACTTCAGCTAACTCATCACCACAGGATAGTTCAGCTTGTAAACCAGCTCTGTTGATCTAACTAGCTACTAGAGATGCAGAGATCTAACCCAATGTTGCATTAACTTGTGAATGTAAGCTAGCAAAACGTTACAGAGATGTTTACCCCTGTTTCTTGTACTGTTCAGAGTTCAGCAGCAAGTTACCACCACACAGCTTTACCTATTATACATCCCACTAGATATCTCTCACAAACTTCACATATTGAGTCAGTTACTGCCTTCTTCAGTGGGTTAAAATGAAGCTAAGTGCCTGCTAGTTAAAGCTAACTAAAAGCCAGAGTCACTCTCCTCACCTTCTCAAAGCTTGCCTGCCTTTGTGTGGCTTTATTGACCTTATCCCAGATATATGCTTATCTTAGTACAGCTATCTTGTTTGTCAACACATATCTAACACAGGTTATGTAATAATGTGTGCTAGCAAGCTTTACACAGCTGGTCTACTGGGACTAGTTAAATAACAAGTCACCATGCTAACAGTTATTGTATTGATATTTTGATCAGCCCAATGTTACATTAACTTGTGATCATAATATCTTGTACTGTTCAGAGTTCAGCAGCACAGTGTTAACACAAGTTACCATCACACCAGCTTTACCTATTATTATACATCCCACTAGTTATCCTTCAGTCACAAACTTCACATATTGAGTCAGTTATTTGCCCTCTTCAGTGGGTCAAAATGAAGCTAACTGCTAACCAAAAGCCAGAGTCACTCTCCTCAGGTTCTCAAGCTTGCTTTTGTGTGGCTTTATTGACCTTATCCCAGATATATCCTTATCTTAGCACAGCTATCTTGTTTGTCAACAACATAATCTATCTAATATGTATTATGTGCTAGCAAGCTTTACACAGCTGGTCTACTGGGTCTAGTTAAATGTCACCATGCATGTTCAGCTTGTAACCAGTTCTGTCAAATCTGTCTAGCTTGCTACTATAGATGCAGAGACCTAACCCAATGTGACATTAACTTGTGATCATAATATCTTGTACTGCTCAGAGTTCAGCAGCACAGTGTTAACACAAGTTACCACAACACCAGCTTTACCTATTATACTAGTTATCTCTCACAAACTTCACATATCCAGTCAGTTATTGCCTTCTTCAGTGGGTCAAAATGAAGCTAAGTGCCTGCTAGTTAAAGCTAACTAAAAGCCAGAGTCATTCTCCTTGCTTTTGTGTGGCTTTATTGACCTTATCCCAGATATATGCTTATCTTAGTACAGCTATCTGTTTGTCAACAACAGAGAGCATATCTAACATGTAATATGTGCTAGCAAGCTTTATACAGCTGGTCTACTGGGACTAGTTATATGACAAGTCACCATGCTAACAGTTATGGATATGTTGATTTAATGCTACATGTTGTATTGTAAGTTCCTAGTTAGCATCATGGCATTAATAATTAAGTTCAGAAATGTGTATTCATTTCTTATTTCAAGCTGAATGAAGCAAACATCTCCCTGCTTGGCTAATATATCCATTTATGTTTTTAGTGAAAATATCACTCACCCCCTGATTTAGATTAACTTCAAGCACCAGTGATCATACCCAAATTTGCTTTGGCATTATCAGTAGTCATTGCGACTGGTTTGATGGCTTTATTGACCTTATCCCAGATATATCCTTATCTTAGTACAGCTATCTTGTTTGTCAACACATATCTAGCACAGGCTATGTAATAATGTGTGCTAGCAAGCTTTACACAGCTGGTCTACTGGGATAATAGTCAAATGACAAGTCACCATGCTAACAGATATTGATATGTTCATTTTGTGCTACATGTTGTATTGTAAGTCAGGTTATCCTAGTTAGCATCATGGTATTACCTATTAAGAAATTAATTTCTGAACTTATTTCAAGCTGAATGAAGCAAACATCTCCCTGCTTGACTAACATATCCATTTATGTTTTTAGTGAAAATATCACTCACCCCTCATTTAGATTAGTCAAGTCAAGTCAAATTTATTTCTATAACACATTCAAAACAACACGAGCTGACAAAAGTGCTTTACAGACATAGGCAGAATGAAAACAGGTCAACAGAGCAGACAATAAAATCTCACACATCCACAGACAGAGACCAAGTTAAAATCCACGAGTAAAAGACTGTTATAATGAGCATTATAAAAGGCCAATTAGTAATCACAATTCAAGTACATTCATTCAAAAGCCAAAGACTAGAGGTGGGTCTTGAGCTGTGCTTTGAAAGACTCTGTAGAGGGAGCAGATCTGATGTGGAGAGGCAGTTTGTTCCACAGACTAGGGCCCCGCAACTGATTAACTTCAAGCACCAGTGATCATACCCAAATTCGCTGTGGCATTATCAGTATTCATTGCCACTGGTTTGATGGTACTAATGTGTCCATAATCTCCCTCTCTCTCTCTCTCTCTGTCCATTTTTTCTTTCCAGAACAACTGCGTCTGAAGAGCCTGAGGAGGGTACATGGCAGGTGTCTGTGGTACCGGCTCAGGCTGATGAAGTCACAGCAGAGCATTGTCCCAACACTAAAGTGAGTCCAATCATTTTGTAGTTTTTTGTTGTAGTAAATAAATAAATATGATTCTTTAAATTCAAGGAGGGCGACTTCTATGGATTTGAGTTGATTATACTTTTGAATTATTCACTGCCAGTAGTTATTTATGGAACCATGTTATGTGTCTTGACATATGATTGGCCATAACTAACTCGGCAGTGTGATAACAGGTTTGTTTCCTTGGTGTGTTTGCTCCCTTTTCCTGTTGTCGTCAAATGTCACATCACCTCCGTTGTTTGGGCGTGACTTTACCTGAACTGTTTGCATTGAGAAAGCTCACACATCCTTTCATCTCTGGTTCCTGATATCTTACTGGTTCACTCACTGTGTGTTTTCCAGCTGGACAGAGATGTTGTCACTGTTGTGTGTGAAGATGAGGCAAAGGCCACGTTGTCCGTTAGCGTAGGCAGACGACTCAAGATTACAGTATATGCGCTTGTATCGGGTCATTTTTTTACACAAAGTTCAGCTTGTGTTGTTTTCACGTGTAAACTCACTGTGGTGTCGGTGTAAACATCACGTTGCACTGTTTAACATTTCTCTTAACATGATGCTGTTTTTCTCAGTATTGTTTATTCATTCTGCTTGTGTGGGTTAATGGGGAAGATGGGTGTACAAGTGCGGTTCAGCGTCTCACTCATTTGCCTCCAGTGTTTCTGCGAGTATCTCCTCTTTGTTCTGCCTCCTCAGCTGCCTGTTTCCCTTCATCACACATCCACTTTCTACTCCTGTTCTGTCACGAGACCTACATCCTTCTTTTTACTCTCAAAATTCATGAATTCTTTATTATTTGCACAGTTGCGACTGACGCTGGTGAAAGCAGGTTTATTAAGTGGAATGAATCAGCCTTTCTCCCAACAATCTCAGTATCTTGTTTCCTCTTCACAACTGTATCATAACGATGGTGTTTATTATAGGAATCTATCATGTATTTTTTTTCTTGTTTGAGCCACCCAGACAACTCAGGCCAGCGAGCGGTCGTCATGGCAACAGATGCTGCAGAGCAGGCCATAGGGTTTTGCCATTGTCATGGAAACAAGTTACACTTCCAAGCATAACCAAACAACAACAATGTCAGAACCTGTCCTGCCCTTCTGCTTGTATGCAGTAGACTAAGCTTTCTGTAGTCTTTCTAATGACCTGATGTTCGTAGCTTTAAATAAAAGCCAGTTTGCATTGCAGATTGCTTCTGCACACAGTATCTTAACTTCAAACACTTAGAATAACTGCCAGCCACCTTGTGAAAGTGTCTCGGAAAAACGAGATAGGCCTGATGTTGTCTCCAGGGAGCACAGACGTTTGTGTGTGACATCTTTTTTTTTTTCCTGTTTGTGTGTTGCCGTTTTCAGGAAAGCAGCCTTGTTATTTGGCTGGGCTGTGTTCCTGCTACTAGCCTACAAGGTGTCCAAGCTGGACAGAGAGTACCAGGAGTATAATCCATATGAAGTCCTCAACTTGGACCCGGTAAGCACACACACACACACACACACAAACATAAAGTCTGCTGTATTCTACAGAGCCTCTGAAGTCCCTAAAGACACTTTTTGTATCTTATGTGCACAAGATATTAGACCCATAACTTGTCTAAGATAAAACACAAGATAAAAATTAGGGCCGTCAGTCGATTCAAATATCTTATCACGATTAATCGCATGATTGTCCATAGTTAATCGTGATTAATCACACATTTTTTTATCTGTTAAAAATGTATCTTAAAGGGAGATTTGTCAAGTATTTAATACTCATCAATATGAGAGTGAGCAAATATATTTGCTTTATGCAAATATATGTATATATTTATTAATGTAAATCAATTAACAGCACAAAACAATGACAAATATTGTCCAGAAACCCTCACAGGTACTGCATTTAGCATAAATAATATGCTCAAATCATAACATGGCAGACTCAAGCCTAACAGGCAACAACAGCTGTCAGTGTGCTGACTTGACTATGACTTGCCCCAAACTGCATGTGATTATCATAAAGTGGGCTTGTCTGTAAAGGGGAGACTCGTGGGTACCCAGAGAACCCATTTTCATTTACATATGTTGAGGTCAGAGGTCAAGGGACCCCTTTTAAAAGTGGCCATGACAGTTTTTCTTCGCCACAATTTAGCGTTTGGAGTGTTATCTAGCCTCCTGTGCGACTAACGTGTTATTATCGCGTTAACTTTGCCCTAATAAAACTATAATCTTTCAGGACTTTTGAGACTCAATAGTATTGTTTATTTTTTTTTAATCTATCTGTTAATTACACTATATGTGGTGTGGTAAGGAGTTGTAAGTATATTTCTGTCTTCAGGGTGCATCACTGTCAGAAATCAAGAAGCAATACCGCGTACTGTCGCTCAAGTACCATCCCGACAAAGGTGGAGATGAGGCCACATTCATGAGAATCGCCAAAGCCTATGCTGCGTAAGTGTTATTCAGGTCTTGACTTTGTAAGCCAGACAGCAAGACTGGCATCTGCATAATCAATAAGCAGATTAATCAATACAAAAGCCCAGACTTTTTTTAGGAGATTTATTCATTTACTTATCTTTTTTTTCTCTCCACAGTCTGACCAATGAACAATCGCGACAAAACTGGGAAATATACGGTAACCCGGATGGTCCGGGTGGTGAGTGAAGCTAACCTAAATCCCAAACGTTTGCATTTTGTTTGTGTTGCCTGCCACACCTTCTGTGTTCGATGCTGATGAGTCAGCCTCTTGTAATCGTGAACGTGTTACAATGGAAGATGAATTGAAACGTGGCAGCCCAGTCATTCCAGTGAGAGCTGAGCCTATCGTGAAAATATGTCTCCCACTCTCGCACACACCTCACGCTCACTGGGCTCCAAATTAAAAAGAGATATGCTTGAACATTTAAAGATTTTTCAATTCTCTTCCATTACCTCTTCTGTCTCCCTCTCTAGCCACCAGCTTTGGTATTGCTCTGCCAGCCTGGATTGTTGACCAGAAGAACTCAATGCTGGTATATATTTTAGTAGTTATAATGAATAAATCTACCTTCATTAGCTTGTAATGCTTTTTATTATACTAGCAGCGAGCCTATGTCATCAATAACCCAAAGAGCGTATTATATTTGTCTTTCTTCTGTAGGTGCTGTTGGTTTATGGACTAGCCTTCATGGTCATCCTTCCTGTTGTTGTGGTAAGTCCTCGTCATGGTCTGTGCAATAGATCGTATAAAACAGTCGCCCTCTCCCAGATCCCAGATTTCTCACTTTTTTCTTTTTTTGTTTTCCCTTCTATCTATACCGTAGGGCACATGGTGGTACCGCTCCATCCGATACAGCGGAGACCAGATCCTCATCAACACCACCCAGCTCTTCATGCATTTCATGTACAAGACGCCCAACATGAACATGAAGCGTGAGTTTACCTACTTCTCATAATGTACAACAAGACTTTGACCAGATGCGAGCACAATAAAGCTGCACAAGCAGTAAAAATGGGGATACAGTGTTCACGTACAGTAGTTAGTATGGCTTCGTGTTGGGAAACAGTCATGTTTAGCAAAGGATTCAGCTGTCAACAGAAGTTAACTACATACAGTATATATACATCGATCAGCCATTACGTTAAGACCACTGACAGGTGAAGTGAATAACATTGATTATCTTGTTACAATGGCACCTGGCAGTGGGTGGGATATATTAGACAGCAAGTGAACATTTTGAACTTTGAACTTTGTGTTGGAAGCAGAAGAAAATGGGCAAGCGTAAGGATGTGAGAGACTTTGACAAGGGCCTAATTGTGATGGCTAGACGACTGGGTCAGAGCATCTCCAAAACCGCAGCTCTTGTGGGAATATTCAAATATAAAATATTAAATACCAAGTTACAGGACCGTCTCTCACTCAGAAAACTGTGGTTGTTCCTCCACTGCTTATTTTGGACTTGCCGGTGTTACAATTTTCAAGCTTTATGTAATGCTTCCACACCGACAACATGATGTGTGTGGCTGTACTCTGTGCTACACCTGCTGCTGTGTGTGCGACGTGCATGTTGTGCACGTGTGTGGCTGTGACGTTACTGTCTGCGCCACGCCGTGTCTCCGTGATGTTAAACCATCATGCGGCACAGGTGTGAGACTGAACGATCGGGGCATCTCTGATTTTAACTCGCTGCGTTAATATTTTTTTTCCTGCAACGATTAATACATCAGTCAAAACAAGCTCGACTTCCACCTAACAAAACAGGTTTATGAATCTCATTTTCCTGTCATCTTTTTTTGACTAATTCTGATTTTCACCATCTCTTTCCTCCAGGGTTAGCCATGGTGTTGACAGCGGCATTCGAGTTCGACCCACGCAGCAATAAAGAAGCCACCATACGACCAACAGACAACATCGAAGTGCCGCAGGTAATAATAACAGACACCAATACTTATGTATACATACATGTGTGAGAACAACTTCATCAGATTCGCAAAAAGGTTTTGTGCCTGACTGTGAGGAGGTTCACAGCAGATTAACCTCAAGTATGTGTCACAAACAACCTCTCCTGTTTGTCTTGCAGTTGATCCGCGAGTTGGGGAATATCAACGTGAAGAAGAAGGAGCCTCCATTCTGCTATCCTTACAGTTTGAAGGCCAGGGTCTTGGTGCTTGCCCACCTGGCACGCATGGACGTATCAGAAGAGTTGGAAGAAGGTAGGACACTAAAATAAACATAATTGTTAAAGGCCTTCGCAAACCAAGTCTGTATTTTTCACGTGTTTGTTAAATTGTTATGCACAAAAACCTTGCACACTAAGTCCAATGCATTCAATGTATTTCATATGTTCACATAAGAACACAGTGAGTTAGCTTGTGTAGCTTCAGGTCAGCCTTCTCTGAAGCAACACCAGTGGTCTGGAACTGGTTTCTTTACAGTTCCAAAAATGGGAAATAAAAACAGCCGCACAAGCTGTTAGAAGTGAAGTTGTGAAGTCACAAGATTTCATCATGAATATACACAACCTTACCCCTGTTTATACGTGTACACTCCTACACACAGAGGTAAGGTCACATACTCAACTAGAACAAGCTGTTTAGAGTAGTTTTAGTAGTTTTTTTTCCAGCTGTTTGTGAACCGTAAAGAACACAAGTCTTGGCAAGCTGTGCTTTTTTCGGCCGAGTCTGCCTCAGTTTCTTAATGAACCGAAAATATTGTTACACCTCTCAACGGGTGGGCTGGCTGGCTGGCCGGCGATGTCGGCAGCCCACCCGACCCGACCCGCTTTGAAACACGGGGCCACGTCTCGTTTACCGTGCTTTGTGAGTGTGACTTTTTTGCCGTGTCATCACCATTCATATCTATACGACCAATGTGTTTATGATTTAATTGTTCGCACTGGGAATGGTTTTAATGAAATTTTGAAGTAGAGGACAATTTTCGCGCCATTATCTGCATAATAAATGCTCTTCTAGTCTTTTCTTGAGGTCATGAACTTGTTATTTAGAACATAGTGTATATATGTGTGTGTTTGGGTTCCAGATCAGAGGTTTGTGGTGAGGAAGAGTCCAGCTCTCCTCCAGGAGATGATCAACGTGGGCTGTCAGCTCACCATGATGGCCAACAGCAGAGGAGGTACACACACACACACACAAACACACGAGTTATAACTTTGAATAAAATTCTCACAAGTCTCCACCCACATAACGTCTTTGATAATTGTGCCCATTGCCTCCAGGTTTCCATGCTCCTCGCTTGGTTACCATAGAGAACTGTATGAAGCTGACCCAAATGATAGTGCAGGGTCTGCAGGAGTCAAAGTCACCACTGTTACAGCTGCCCCACTTTGAGGAGGAGCACCTCCGCTACTGCATCTCTAAGAAGGTATAACTGCAGAGTGTCTGTACAGTACATACACACACATACATGGCACTTTAAGAGAAAAAGAAAAAGATGAAGAAACATTTTGGTTGTGCAATGGATCAACGGTTAATTTGCCCTCTCCTCTTTCAGTATAAAGTTCGAAGCCTCCAGGACCTGGTGAGTCTCAAGGACTCCGACAGACGCAGCATGCTGCGTTTCCTGGGGGAGGAGAAGTACGATGAGGTCATGGCTGTGCTGGGCAGCTTCCCTCACATCACCATGGACACCAAACTGCAGGGTCAGTCCTAAAATACAAACACACTTTGTTTGGCCACCAGCCGACCTATGACACGTCTGCGGCCTAAAACGCTTCCACATGCAGTCGGTTAAATCCATCTTAGTCTTTGTCACTTTAGCTGGAGATACTTCACCTAAGTGTGATTGTTGTCATTATAGATAGTAGGGCTGAGACGATATGCTTATCTCCCGATTTGATACTACCCCGATACTTTGGTGCGATTTATTATTTTTAAGTATTGCGATTCAATAAGACAGTTAATTTGGATTTTTGGTAACTTTTTTAACACTAGACCCTGGAAAAAAGTTGAATCATACACTTTTAGGGACTTTTACTTTGGAAAATGTCCAAATTGATACAGTAAAAATGTTTGATTTTCAGCATTTATGTAGTCAGAGAAGTCAAATATATCAGTCACTGTCACAAATTATTTATTAAATCTTTTTCAAGCAATGTAAAAATCAAAGAATGAAGACATTTTTCCTTCACAAATTAGTGATATTTTCTTTTTAATTAATAACGGACATGTAATGTTTTATACTTAAGATTAATTTGATTATATTTAACATATTTCCTTATGCATTTTGTATACTCTTTAAGACTTTCAAAACCGGGCATAGTCACTCTTTATACATTCATGTTCAGCTCGATTGGGGCCGTTTGAATGCATTTAACATGAATGTCAGTATATGGGAGCGCTACAGTTGTAGCATCAGCTGATTTGACCACAGAGATGAGAGTGACGGCTGGCTTGACCGCACGTTCCTGCAATATGATAATGTTACCTGTCCATGACAGAGTTAGCATGTAGCTTTAGCCATGATGTCTAGCTCTGCTTTTCCGGGCAATGTGTGAAAACCAAAGACTTCCTTTTACCTCCCCATACACTCAGTTGAAGCAGTTATATCGATTCTGGCATTTAAAAAAAATGATATAATAAAAAATTATAATACATAGATGAATACATTTTTTTCCCTTCCCCTAATAGATAGGGCAGTGCTACTCAATTATAGAGTACAGTGAAGATAGCATTGATATGTAGAGAGACACGCATAACACTCCTTCGAGCAACGCTTTAGCAATAACTGAACAAAAAAAGTAGTGGAATCGTTATGAGCCGCATGGATAAGCATGAGTGCAGTTTCTTCGGAAATGAGTCAGATAAACTCATGCATGCAGCTTGAAAAAAAAAAAAAAAAGTGACATAGTCCAGCTTGCATTGTGTAACTGTTCAGATTCAGCACTCAAACTCTTGGATATTGAAAGTTATATTTCTCTTTCTCTCTCCCTGTGTCTTTGCAGTCCTTGATGATGAAGACAGCAATAACATCACAGCAGGCTCTATTGTCACAGTAACGGTCACCTTAACCAGAAAACGGATGCAGGTAAGGAATGATTGCCTTTGGTTAAAAACACTGACGTTATCCAACATATTAATGGATTACTAGAAAGCAACATTTGCAAATCCAGTTGATTTCTTTGTTGCCTTGGAGATGCACTTCCACGGATGACCACTAGAGTGTACTGTTGACTGTATATAACCAACACAGCTCCCAGTGAACTGCACATACCACAATCTGACCATTCATTCACACATTCCTGTGCAATACTAACGTCCCCCTTTACTGCTGTAACTACAAATTTCCCCGCTGTGGGATTAATAAAGGATTATTTAGTCTCTTCTTTTATCGTATGCATTGTTGAAAAGCATAAATTAACTGTATCCTTTGTGTGTGTAGGAGGTGTTTGAAAAAGAGCAGGATTCATTACCATGTCTAACAGAGGAGGCTGCCACTACAGAGGAAGCGGTAGGAATAAAACACACACACAGCACAGGTCAACTCAGACCTATTTCAGACAACACATTCACTCTGTTTTGGTCAGCAGATTTAGCCATGATTAGAAATCATGTAGTGTTTAACTAACCTCATTTTGTCTGTGTAAAGCAGGGCGACTCGAGTAAAACCAAAACAAAAGTTTGGCAGAACAAGAGTAAAGCGACTAAGAAGACAGCCAAGTCCAAGAAGAAAAAATTAACCAAGAAGAAGGCCACTCCTGCGCCTGCTAAAGCCAAGCAGGCCAACGGCAACGTGGCAGGAAATGTACGTGTCCAATCGCAGCTGAGTTAAAGCTGCTTGGGGATTTTTTTATACACATTTAACTGTATTAGTTTGTCATGCGATTTTTTTTTTATTTTTTTATTTATTTTTTTTTAAAAGAAACGACGCCGCATACATTATAAATTCTTGTTGTCGATGTTGATGTCACAGGAAGTCGTAGCAGCACCAGCAGCTGCAGCAGTAGTGAAGGAGGAGGAGGACGAGGCCTCAGACAAGGGCAGCGAGTCGGACGAGGGCGAAGCCAACAAGGACTCTCCCAGCGAGAGAGATGAAGACAGCGACAAACAAAGCGACACGGAGGTGGATGAGATGGCAGGCGACGATGAAGAGGTCAGACAACTGTTTCAGTCCTTATAAATTCCACACCTGGAAGCATAAAACTGCAGCGCTCAGTCCCTGATATCCTAGTCAAGCTAATGAATGTAAAGGAAAGGAAACAGTGGTTGTACCTGAACCCAACCTAACCCTCCACTCTTCCACACCTTACCCCGTCAGGAGTGGGAGGCGTTGCAGCAAAGCATCCAGCGGCGAGAGCGGGCCCTGCTGGAGACCAAGTCAAAGGTGACGCACCCCGTCTACAGCCTCTACTTCCCCGAAGAGAAGCAGGAGTGGTGGTGGCTCTACATCGCCGACCGCAGAGATCAGACCCTCGTCTCCATGCCCTACCACGTCTGCACGCTAAAAGACACAGAAGAGGTGAGTTTTTGTTTATGTGTGGGCAAATACACCTTTGAGTTTTGATAACACACATGAGGGAAATGAATGCCTGTACAGTACGACTCTGTCAAGATTTTTATGTCTCAGTGCTGGTGACCGCCGTGGCCGGAGGCATTATGTTTTCGGGTTGTCCGTCCGACTTGTGAACGCGATATCTCAGGAACACCTAGAGGGAATTTCTTCAAATGTGGCACAAACATCCACTTAGACTCAAGGATGAGCTGATTAGATTTTGTTCATCACAGGTCAAAGTTCAGGGTCACTGTGACCTCATGTTCGTCCCATTTTTGTGAAAGCGATATCTCAGAAACGCCCAGAGGGAATTGTATTACATCTTGGTGGTCAAAGGTAGGGATGTGCATTCCAAGCAAAAATACTATTTGATAATCACTGGGAACTAGTAGATTATTTTTCGAAAAACGCCGCATACCCTACAACCCCCCTGGCAGCAGCTGCTCCGTGGGGAGAGAGACACAGTGGCAGAAAACAACAATGTAGGGCCGTCACATTTTCCCAGCTAACGCTATGGATTAAGAGTTTATTTCAACCATATTGTTGGAACAGTGGATGAGGCCAGTGGAAAGACAAACCAAGACGGTTTTGGGGAGTTTCATTTTGTTTCTTTTGGGTTTAAATGACAATATGTGTAGTAGCGTTACTACCAGTGCCTGCGATGGTTTAAACAAGATAAAATATATATTTTTTAAGACTATTCGAAAAATCTAAAATCACGTCCAATCTCTTGTCAAAAGTCACTGTGACCTCACAAAACTAATTTTTGGCCATAACTCAACAATTCATATGCTAATTATGACAATTTTACTCAACTTTCTAAGAGGATAAACTAGACTGGTTGGCGGAGGCACAGAACTGTGAGGCGGAAATTATAGTTTGATTTATTTTCTAGTATATGAAATGGCATAAAATTGGCCCCTCAAGGGCCATGAGATTTTCTGAGAGCCCAAGGTGACATTTTTAAATTACAAACAGACCAAAACCAAAATGTATTCAATTTATTATGATATTAAACTGATAAAAAGCAGAAAACCCCTCAGATTTGAGAAGCTGGAACCAGCAAACATTTGGCGTTTATTCTTGATAAATCAGTTTAACCACTAATTGATTATCAAAATTATAGTCAAATCGGTTTTCCTCCATTGTATTATAAAGTCAGGGTTATGTGTGTGTTATATTAAAATACGTCGAGGCTGTATTGTGACTTATGCTATAATCCGTCTGGAGTAGAAAGGTCTTAATAAGTTAAAGTGTGTGCATGTGTGTTCACGTTTCATGTTTCCTGTGCACTGTAGCCCCATCACACATCCTGTTGCTAGGCAACCCCTTTGCACTTGTCATTATTTCCTCAGAGAAGTGCGTGCATATATATATGTGTGTGTGTGTGTTTATTTTGCACCTCTGATCCTGGTGTTCTCCAGCAACAATAAGGCCTGACAGCGAGGTAAAAGCTTAATGGGGCCCTGTGTAAGTCTGCATGACCAGCTGTCCCCCGCTCTGAAGGAATGTAATGGCGAGAGGTGATCCGCCCATGCATAACGGTTCACTGTCTAGCAATCAATTAGTCTGTCACCTCAACAATTCCTCCTGTTTGTTAGTGTCGTGTGGCTGCTTATACGTTGCGTGCTTTTTTTGGGGAGGGCAGGAGATCCGCTTTCATCAACAAGGGGACGGCAGCAAATTGCCGCCGTGTCCACGGCTCATTCTCCGCTCACCCGCTGCATAATAATTGGCCTCATTGTGCTGATAATTAGATGTTTGCCATATGTAATTGCACGACATAGTAATCACAGCCTGAGGTAATGCTGGTCTAATATTTACAGTTGGGACCCCATCATCTTGTCAAGTCAATTTTATTTATATATCACAAATCGCAAATTTGCCTCAAGGGGCTTTAAAATCTGTACAGCGTTGGCCTTTACCTACCGCACTCACAGCTCAATGAGTGTGCGTCAATGGCAGATTGTATTTTTAATAAGTTTATAATATTCAGCAGAGTCTTTTTCAGGTTATTCCTCCTACTGTTGCCTCGGCGCTGTCTTCTTAACCGCTGATAACGTCCACCTTGTTTCTTTATGTGGCGGACAATTTTAGTTTCACATCAGCCGTAACAATCCCGCCACAATGTAGCGTCGCAACATGCGTCACTGTAACACTTAACACATCGAGCAATCACGCCCTCAGTCGCACAGTTATGTGACTGCGCCCGCAGTGCTCCTGTGATTAGATTTGACAGCTGTTTGTGTTTTGTTCTCTCAGGTGGAGCTGAAGTTTCCAGCTCCCTCCAAAACAGGCAACTACCAATATTCTGTCATCCTCCGTTCCGATTCCTACCTGGGACTGGACCAGATCAAACCACTCAAGGTGACAAGAATGAAAGCTATGTGTGTGTGTGATTGCTTGGAGGACGCCTGCCGCTGCCCAAAACAGTTTGCCTGCTAAATCGGCTGAGACAATAGACCCACCGGCGGCCGCGGCCAAAATGTACCAGCAGCTCGCAGAACAATGGTGTTAATTGCTGCCAAGCTGTTGGGAATTAGGGGATCTGTTACAAGCCAAACAGAGCACGAATTGTACTGTTATTTATTTATTTATTTATTTATTTATTTATTGTAACACCTGATGGACATTAAGGTAATGTGCTCTTACGGTGTGATGTTGCTGTAATAGGTCAAGAAATTGATGAGTTTCAGAGATAATGAGAATTTATCTTAATACTGTGTCTTTGATGCTATTTGTAAGGTTGGACACAGCACACAAAGGTACAGTATGTAAATTAATTTAGACAATGTGACTCTACATGGTCTCAGTTTGCACATTCAGTTTGCAGTTTATAATTAGATTTTCATTCAGTGTAACTTAAATATATGAAACATTGCAGCTTTATTTGTAAAACAGTTGAAATAAGTCATTCGGTCTACCATTTTAAAAAAATGGCAGAAAACTATTGTTACACTGTCCCGCAGCGGGTTTAAGTTTTGAAATTTGGCACACAACTTCTCACACTCAACTAGGGCTGTCCCGAATACCATTTTTTTTTTTTGTGCTTCAAAGCTTCGGGGAGAAATATTTGAAGGTATTTGAAGCTTTGCGGTGCCATGCGAATGAATAATGTTGTGGGATTATTCCTTATTTCATGGGCTATTTTGGGATCTATATATTATTATTACTCATTTTATTATTATTATTATTGATTTTATGTTGTGCTTTAATTCAGTGCTCCATTACTTTTGGACTTGTTAATGCCAACAGCTAGATGGCAGTGAAACCAAATTCTGTTTTTAGCCTCTGTTTCATCAATTACACTTGGTTAAAAAGCGGTGCTTTCACACCTAACTCTGGTTTTTAGGTCTGATGTGATTTTCATGTAGTTCGGTTAATTTAAGACGGTCAGAAAGCTTTCAACAACTGGACTGAGACCACCTGAAAAGGAGAGTCTCAATCCACTTACATGTGGACTTCTTTTGTCCTGTTTCTACTCGGTCGTTCATTATTCATGAAATGAGGTTGACGCCAGAGAACATTAAAGCTAGGGTTGGTAATGTTCTTCAAAAACATTTGTTGAAATTGTCATTACGTCCTGACAGCAATCAATAAATCAAATGCTCTGACGAAAAAAGAGAAAAAAATCTGGCAGGACTGTAATAGGCCTGTTGATTTGGGCCTCATGCACCCTGCCTGTGCACTCATTGCGAGTCACCGAAGTCTTCCACAAGCTGCTAGTTGTGACAGCTGTGCGTACTAATAACAGCCATGTTGGTTGTTGACGTTCATTATATGTTTACGTTCATAATGATGATTTGGGGGAGTGTCTTTGTTAAGGAGGCCTGAAGTGACGGACTGTCAGTGTTGCTGACTTGCCGACTTTCTCACTAGATTTAGCGTCTTTTGGAGCTAGTGCTGCTAGCTACTTTCATTGGAAAAGAGCTGCCAACACTGGGCTGGGTTTTTTTGGTTGGATAATTTTTTTTAAATCTGGCATACTCTTGTTGGTTTCTCAACATTACCGACCATAGCTTTAAGTGCTGCACAATTTGCTGTCTGTCACCAGATGATGTCCGACGAATGATCTACGTCAGTTTGCATGACTTTGTGTTTACAACTCTCGATTCGTTTGCAAAAAAGCCAGTGTGAACATGAACCAGACCGAGACTAAAAGACATCAATGTGTCTTTTTTTTCTCTCCCTCTGGTTGGGGAACAAATGAACCAGACCTACCAGTGTGAAAGCACCCTAAGATATCGATGAATACTGCACTCTTAATGGCCAATGACTAGACTCTGTAAAATGTGCCAAAACATCTAAATCTTGTGTTCTCTCCAGCTGGAGGTCCACGAGGCCAAGGCCATGCTGGACAACCACCCGCAGTGGGACATCCCCGACACGGAGGAGGAGGACGAGGAGCAGGAGGACAGCGACGGCATCGAGGAGAGCGAAGACGACGACGAGGACAACGACTGAACGCGGATACACACACACGCTCGCTCAGCCCCCTCCATGGACTGGCCACCCACCCACTCCTGACCCCACAACAGCACTCAAGAGCAGTGAACGAGGGGCAGCAAAGCTGTGCCCGCCACACACACACACCTACACACCTACACATACACACACACACACCAAACACACACAGAATCACTGGGGACAGTTTCTACACACAGAGCCCTCCTTCTTCTCCTCCATTTTATCTTTACATGGACTGTGACCCCGCCCCCCTCCCATTTCCCCTTTTCTACAGAGACTTGTTCGTTCACTTTCCGTCGCCGGCGGAAGAGAATTCTGTGAATACTTTACCCAGGCCCAGGTGTGTGTGAGTGGGTGTGCACGTAAGAGTGCGAGTGGACGGTGCGTGTGTTTGTAACAATGTATGTGTTTGTACAGGTATGAAAGATTGACACACTGTGGACTGGAGGACCTATTATCTGGGCTCTTTTCTTCTTTTTTCTCGATGGGTGGAGAGGGGGGGGGTGTATAACAGCTAATTCCGTTTGCAAAATTAACAAAAAAACCTCCGTATGGAAATCGTGACATCGCTCTCGCTCCTAATTTTAAAAAAAAAAAAATCACTCGGCACCGATGTTTTCCACACCAATGATACTTTCTATTGTACACTTAAAACTGCAGACGTGTGAGCTTTAGCCCTATTCGTCAGGGGATCACATCAACCATTGGGATGTTTGCTCCTTTAAAGCGCATGGGGGGCACAGTTGAGTCTTGTCAGGTTTTTTTTTTTTTTATTTTATTTTATTTTCCGCTGTCAAACCAGCCAGTCACTTGTATGTACTTGTACTCACTGTATGTTTAAGGAGATGTCTATACAGGTAGACACTGTCAAACTGTGTTTTTTTTCTGAAAGAGGTCGAAAAGCAGGTGGATCTTGAAATGAATTGACCTCACGTATAATGGAGGGAAAACGGCAAAACTTGCAGTGTTAAGATTTGTTTGAATTATTGAGTACTCTTCTTGTCCATATACTACATACAAGTTGTGAGTTTTCAGTCTTTTTAAGGGGCTCAGATACTGATATATACATATAGATATACATACTTGTGGCTTTTCAGAGAAGTGACTTCCTTTCTCTTCATCCTTTTTTTTTTTTTTTTCCTTTTACAATTGTAGCACATTCCAGTGTATACTCGGTGTCCGAAAAGGCCTTATGAATACAACTGAAATACCACAACGTTACAAGTCCTTGGGTGCTATGCATCAGTGGTTCTTGGGAGAGCAGAGAAAAAAAAAAAAGTTTCTTTTGTGTTTTGTAACAGTTTTTTCTTTTGTTTCAGTTAGTGTCTCCATAGTAACCTATAGCTCCTGAGTCATGGAGTACATATCACTGATCTCTGATCTGAAGAGGATTAGCAGTCGTACGTGACATGTGACCGGCCCTGCGTTAAAGGGATCGGAGTATGAGGTCCCTGACACGCAACGCACTCATGATCTGAAAAGTGTCTCGAACAAAAAAAACCTGTTGAAAGTAACTTTTAGTGTAAGACTTGGCATATTCTGTCCAGCACCTTTAGTCGGAACGACCTCTGTTTTGAAATTACAACTGCCATTTCAGATGGAGTTTTTTTCCCCCCCTACCACATCTCCTCAAGGATTTTCGTTTTAATTTTTCTGTTTGAGGAATACAGAGCAGTTGTGGCTAACAAAGAGGAATCCACTTTCATTTAAAATTAGTTTTTTTTGTTGTTATATTATAACAAATGTAACTCATTGTCTTGTTTTGTTCCAATCTAACCTTGTTTTTTTTTGTTTTTTTACATCTGTTAGACTCATGAGTGCAAAAAAGAAAAAGAAAATCAGAGCTTCCTCCTGTAGCTCTGCAGGCTCTCACTGTATGTCGACGACTTGACAGTGTTTAACAGAAATGACTAATCTTTCATCATGACTTTCCACACTTAGTTAAAAGTTTATACTGGTGTATATACTAGTGTGTTATGTTAGTGCAGGAGAGAGATAAAGGTATGAATATCTGTGGGCACGCTCTCTCTCTCGACACACTCGACACAAAACTCACATGCGCTCACTCTACCCTCCAGTAATTGCTCTCAAAACCGGTTAACATTGTACTCTGAGTATTTATCGCTCTGCAATAGAATGTAGCATCAGTGATTTACGCTGTGTGGAAAAAAAAACAAAAACACTGCAGTGAGGTTAAATACGACACCATCTCTTCCCATGACAGACCTTGTCCAGGCGACTGGCCGGCAGGCCGCCTCAGTTTGGACAAACTACCCCCAATGACTATCTATCTGCCACTTTTGTTTACAAAGGAACTGTCATTGTAAATGGAAAAATATATTATTTGTATTTAAAATCATTTCAAATAAAAACTTTTAAATGAGATGGTGTCATTATTTTCCACTGTATACTGTAGTCATGTTATTTTTTGTTTTTTTGTTAATTAATTGCAAACCTCTTTGGGAGCTTAAACCACATTATCAACTATAAGGTGGGTCCTGCATTATAATCCAATATTGTAACTTTCTTGTAGAAGGACTCTGTCAAACTCTAATTATTCTGCTTCATTGTGCTCAGCTGGTGTAAATATATTCCTGTGGTGGGATTAGTATGGGCCCAACCGCAACGGCTATGCAGACCAGTTTCCTCCTCATGTGAACAGGTGGGAATTCCCTGTCATCAAGTTTTGCAAATTTGGGGCCAGTTTATCAAGATATCTTTCCTACAGTAGATCTCTTAATGCTGGTCCAAAGAGAGGTTAAATGTAGGCCTATGTGTCATTTTAGGCTAATAGAGTTAAAGCAGTTAGGATATACAGTATATTTGCATATATGCACACCTTTACCATATAATAACCAACTAAATATCTTAATTATAAGACACAATAAATGGCAATATAATTAATGACATTATGATCTATAAAGGAGTGTTTTGGGGTTATCAAAAGGAGGTTGTGGGCTGAACCTCTTCAGTTTGAGAGTGCTCCTGTTTTATTTATGCTGTCTCTCGTCTCTGTCTGTGTGAACCAGCAGCAGGTAAATGAGATGCAGCTTTAACGCCAGATAGGCAAATCATCATCATCCTCACCGACACCAGCAGCAGCAGCAGCAACCACACAGTCACACGTTTCCCTCCAACTTGCGCCATTGAGGACGTTGCAACTTCCTGCAAAAAAAAAAAAAAACAACCTCCGGACAGCGTCGAGGAAGGTCAAAACTGCGACTCTCCAGACTCTCCAGCCCGCCGCGGTGCTCGCTCGCTTCCTCCTCCCCGCTGCAGGAGGGGTGGAACCCGGACTGACCCGAGCAGAGAGTTCCCGGTGTTCCTGAAGCCGCTTCTGCTGCTGCATGCGCCGGCTGAGCGTCTGCACGCTGCAGGCAGCCTGCTGCTGCTGCTCTGGAGGAGAGATGATGGAGCCCTGCCGCCGTTGAATCGACTCCCATCGAGATATATAGGTAATGATATGAAGCACACACTCCAAGTCACAACTTATAGAGGCATTTCTTATGTTAACATTTTGTAAGATTACATAAAATAATGTAAAAAATAGTGATATATTGTTGAAGTCTACAATAAACACTCACAGGATTCTATAGAAATAGTCTAATTATAGAGATGTTGCCTGCTATAATGTCATTATGTTACTTCAGACTCCTATTAAAAGGACTTAATATAGGCCTACTGTTCAATTTCCATCAGAATTGATACTAAACTCATGTTTGATTTCACATCCTGTAAGTAGGCTAGACCTATAGGGATTTTTTATTATTATTGTATGATGATTGCACATAAAATAATGTAAAAAATAGTAATATATTGTAGAAGTCTACAATAAACACTCACAGGATTCTATAGAAATAGTCTAATTATAGAGATGTTGCCTGCTGTAATGTCATTATGTTACTTCAGACTCCTATTAGAGGACTTAATATAGGCCTACGCTACAATTTCCATCAGAAATGATACTATTGTTTGATTTCACATCATGTAAGTAGACCTATAGGGATTTTTTTTTATTATTGTCATCGCAAAAATATATATTTTTTTCTTATGACACACCCAAAAAAGTTGATTGCATATGCTGCAAGCCATTGTTTATCCCCATTTACCTAAAGTCAGTTATTCACACAGAGCCTGCTTTTCAGATAGCAGTGGGTTCACATTAAATAGTCTGATACTAAACTCATCTTTGATTTCACATCCTGTAACTAGATCTATAGGGATATTTTTTTTTTATCATTGTCAAGGCAAAAATCAAATTATTTTCCTCATGACACACCCAAAAAGTTGATTGCATATGCTGCACGCCATTGTTTATCCCCATTTGCCTAAAGTCAGTTATTCACACAAGCCTGTTTTTCAGATAGCAGTGGGTTCACATTAAATATTCTGACAGTTAACCGTTGACCCCCTCCACCCCCCCATCAAACCAGACAGAATTTGCTTGAGGCCACAATGCAAACATGCAGTAGTGGTGGTGTGAATGCAAATAGTAAAGAGACCACTGCAACCGCTACTCCCTCTTCTTTCATCTCAGCAGGGGCAAAAAATGTGCCAAAATATGCCCCACTGAAAATAAAAGTTTAATAATTGATTGCACTTTTTTGCAGGAAAAGGACTGCATTTCCACACAAAGAAATAGTCTGTGCAGACAACATGCACACCTTTGCACAGTGGGTGTTAGTGTGATTTTTTTTTTGTGTACCATGATCTGCAAATATTTCACTATCCACAAACATGTATTTTTGTATTTGTGTTGTGTAAAGTCACATCCACATTGCAAATACGCATAACTTACTCTGTAAATACGTATTTTAAGGTTTACATGTAAAGTGATATCTACACTTCTGTCTACATTTGTGCATCTATTTCACATTTGCAGATCGCTTCCTGTGGATTTATGGGCCACATGACATTTGTAATTTTCATCCTGTTTGTTTACAGAATTTTGTCCGATTGGTACCGCACCAGATCTGTACATAAGAGTTGTAATCCACAGAAGACAATTCACAAATATGTAACATGATCTGCAAATATTTCACTACCCACAAACGTGGGTCCATAAAAACCAAGGCCTGAAATCAAAGTTATATCATGGACGAAGTTTGCGATCCATCATTTCAGCTACCAAGTTGAGATGGCGCTGCACATGTCTACAGTTGTGTGGTCCAACTGAAAGACTTAATGGCTTATTTCTAATGATGTGCACTTGAAACACCAAGAATTACAGAATAGCCTTCAGTTGTTGTGACACAAACGCAGAGACATTGCACACAGTTTATTTTGAGCCTTGTTCCTCTTTGCAGTTTGAGAAAGCTTTTTAATAAAGAAAAGACGGTCAGCACTGAATTGCAGAGGGAAATATATGGGTGGCACATTATTGCTCCTTTCACAGTGACTGTATAAAACTAAGAGAAGAGGCTTTCACACCTAACACACAGGCATAGCGTTGCGCAGATGAAGGTCAGTGTTCACAACGAGAAAGCAGATACACTCTCATAAACAGCGGCGTGACTGAAAGCAGAATGATGGATGATTTTCTGTCAGGTTTTTTTCCTCAAAATCGCACTTTTGACCCCAAATGCATCGTACAAGGAGCATGATGTTCTGACATTCTGGCAGACAGGAGGTGACATTTATGCCAAATCTGAATGCAATGACTACAATGAGTACTCAATTAATCAAATTCCACAATCGACAACAACATAATCTGCAATAATTGTAATAATTAATCGTTTCAGTCATGTTTTTAAACAAAAAATTCCATAAATTCACTACCTGCAGCTTCTCAAATTGGAGTTATGATTATAAATTGAATATTTTTGTGTTTTGAACTGATGATTGGACAAACATTATGTCAACTTAAGCCCTGCTTAATAAAGAAAATAATTGTCGGAGTGATTGACATTGAAAACAGTTATAAAGCAATTATTTATTACATAACTGTGCACTGTGATCATACCAGGACTTAATTGGCCAAAGGGTCACATGTAAGTATTGCAAATGCCAGATTTGAGAATGTGCACTGTCAACTTATATATAATGTATAAATTAATCTCGCCAGTAAATCAATCTATTAAAACCATTATTCACAAATTTAATATAATAGTCATTGGCTTTTGCTCTACTTTGTCCAAAATATACACTTTATCTCACTTCTACCTAGTAAATATTTATGTAAGTTGTATTATGTAGGTCATTCTAGCAAAGCCATCAGACTGAGTTTCTCTCAGTCCACTCAGGCATTTTCTCCATCACTGCTTGTGTCTGTCTTCCACAGCTTATGGGACCGAACAGCAGCTGTGTGTGTGTGTGTGTGTGGACATGTGTGTGTGTGTGTGTGTGTGTGTGTGTGTGTGTGTGTGTGTGTGTGTGTGTCCGTTAGTGTTTGATTTTGTTAAAGAAATCTCTCCAACAGCTAGTCTCCTGGCGAAGCTCCAAGCCACAAGTGTTTTGGCAGAGTGGCAAGATAAAGTAGTTTTCTGCTCTCATGGGACTCAGAGCCTTTAGATGGAGACAGAAGCATTCCCCCGTGTGTGTGCGTGTGTGTGTGTGTGCATGCATGTGTGCGTGCGAGCATGTGGGTTGCGCTCTGTTTCATCAACTTTTTTTCAATCTGGTTGTTTCACGGTGCTACAGATAGCAGCTATGTGTGTGCGTGTGTGTGTGCATGTGTGTGTGTGTGTGAGGAATCATCTCCTTTCATGTTTTTTAGGATGCCTGTTTGATGTTTCTGATTTTTCTTGGTAAATATGAAATATTGGGGTTGAGGGCAGATTTTTATCACCTCCAACCTGATCGAAGCTGACAGTTCAGCTCTCAAAAAATTTTTCATCTGCTCTGTTAATGTACCAGGTTTTCACTGCGTTTTCTTTTCTCATATTTCTCCTTTGATTTTTATTAATTTACACTTTTTGCAAACAAACAAAAAACCTTTCAATGGATGGAGTGCTTTTTTTTGTGTAGGGGCTTTGTCGATTCGGTTTAAGTAGCCTATTGTTGAAACATTTTATCCTTTTTCTTTTCCCCAGCAGTTTTCTTTAACTCATCAGGGACAGTGTGTAGCATTTCGGGGGATCTATTAGCAGAAATGGAATATAATATTCATAACTATGTTTTCATTGGTGTATAATCACCTGAAACTAAGAATCATTGTGTTTTCGTTAGCTTAGAATGAGCCCTTCATATATCTACATAGGGAGCGGGTCCTCTTCACAGAGTCCGCCATGTTGTTCCGCCATGTTTCTACAGTAGCCCAAAACGGACAAACCAAACACTGGCTCTAGAGAGAGCCTTTCACGTTTGTACGTTACCTGAAGGCCACCGTAGTTCTCCGACACGCTTGTGAAACTGCATTAATGTGAGCCGCAGAGTGCAAAACCGTGGTACAGCCAGCTGCCGTCTGAATTCCGTTACTCCTAAAATAGTGTTATTATGGTATGAATGGCCTCTGGGCGAGGAGTACGGCTTTACCGTGGTTTTGTGCTTGGCGGCTCACGTTACCGCAGTCTTGATAAGGGAGGAGTGAGGGGAGGGGCACTCAGTGGAGTTGGTTGCAATCTGCAACCACACCACTAGATGCCACCAAATCCTACACACTGTACCTTTTAATTCCTATATCTTCTCATTCTGTCCTATGTAGGTTAGTTCTAAATTAGGGATTACAATCACTGTTTTTAACTGAGAAGCTTTTAGTG
This sequence comes from Sebastiscus tertius, assembly GCA_916701665.1. Taxonomy (NCBI): domain Eukaryota; kingdom Metazoa; phylum Chordata; class Actinopteri; order Perciformes; family Sebastidae; genus Sebastiscus; species Sebastiscus tertius. The sequence continues at coordinate 118,408 of CAKAOH010022251.1, forward strand.
TGCTTGTACTTTTTGAGTTTTTTGACTATTTTTTAGCCACATGAGCGACGTGGCTATGAAAACGGTATTCTAGGTCTGTCTGACATTTGGTTGGCATTAAGTTGGTCCACCACTTTGGTGCCAGACTGAAATGTCTCAACAGCTGTAGGACATTTTGTGCACCCAGTCGTGGTCCCCAGGTGATCCTGACTTTGATGATCTCCTGGCTTTTCCTCTAGCGCCACCATGAGATTAACGTTTTAGTTTTTTAGTGAAATATCTCAACAACTATTGGATGGATTGCCATTGAATTTGGAACAGACATTCATGGTGCCCAGAGGATGAAACCTAAAAATGTTGGTGATCCCCCGACTTTATCTCTTGCACTATCATCAGGTCAATGTGTCCAAAAAATACCTGCAAAACTAATGACATGCCCATCAGCCTCAGCTGTACTTTGTTTACAGCTAATTGGCTAATGTTGACACGCTAAACCATGACAGTTAACATGTTAAACCTGCTAAATGTCAGCATGTTAGCATTGTCATTGTGAGCATGTGAGCATATATCTGATTACAGTTTAGATCAATTATTGTGTCATATTTTATGGCACTCCTTCCATCCCTGTCAAATTGTATTTGCTTATAATCCACAAATCTTTGGAATGAAGAAGTCTTTGTTTAAACCATATATACTGTGCTCTGTATATACTTAGCTTTTGTGAAGAGACAGAATTCTTTAGAAGTCATGTTGTCTAATGGTGCAACCCAACATCTAACCACTAAGTAGGCAAAATAAGCTATAAAATTGCACACATTATATGCCGTAAGCCTGATCGTGGTAAATAAAGCCCTGGGTAGCCTCTCCAACGGTAATTACTGCAGGACTAACAACCACCAAACAGAAAATAAGAACTGCTTGCAGATCAGGGTAATGGGTGATAATGTGAACATTTCCATCAGCTTTACAAAGTTCCACAGCTTCCCTCGTTGCCCTCTTCCCCTCTTGTCTTTGTTCCATCCAATACAGAGGAGACTGAAAGCTTACTTAGTTAACGTTAATCAGTAAATCCAGCACCCCGGAGGGCAAATTGCATTCACTTTAAAGCACAATAGACACATTGTCCCCGATGCTTTTGTCATTAGCAAAGTCATATTCTCCCGTTTGCCACCAGTTTATTTCTTTGACCTCTCAACACACACTGGTGTAATTACACAAACCGCCTTCCCACTTTCTTTTTTTCTCCTTTAATGCTCTTTCCACTCTCCCCGTCTCTTCCTTTCAATCTCCATCTTTCCTTCAGTCTGCCTGCTGTTTGACATTTCCACACTCATTTTTGTCTGATTGAAGGGTCTGAAATTAATTTGTCGAGGACACGATTAATGTTGAGAAATAGAATATTGCAGCACTTCATCACTTCAGCACTTCATCGTGTGCGAAGGGTGATTAGTACAATTCCGATTCGTTAAAAAATGAACTGTGAATACATTCACATTTGACAGTGGGCCTACATTTGATGTACTGTATATTGTTTTCTCTCGGTTTCTCCAGTGTGATGTAGCTCGCCTCCCCCTGGCGGGCTGCGAGGGCATGAGACTGCGAGGCAGGCGGGATATCAACCCTGACTCCTACCTGGAACTATCCCCTCCTCCTCCTCGTCCTGTTGCCTGGTTACCCGGCGTCCTCAGCAAGGGTGTACGCCTTCGTCTGCGCTTGGATCGCCGTGACAACCGGGGGCGTGGCTGCTGGCAGCTGGTGGACTCGGAGGCGGAGTCAGAGCCAGTTGGGCGGAGGCTGAGGAGCCAGGCCCCCAACACCTGCGCTCAAAGTAAGAGTTGATTCTTAACAAAGCACTTTATTTTGAAGGGGTGATTTGGCCAGACTGCCAGTATCTGCTGGAATGTAGTGTGGTATGGTGTTTCAGTTTAACATCAGTGGTGGAAGAAGTATTCACAATGTGAAAATACAACATACAAAAATGTATCTTAGCTATATATGTTACATTATTTTAAATTACATTACTGGAAGATTATTACAGATGCATTTTAAAGCAGCCCGTTCACACGAAAAGGTGTATGAATGCCACGGTAATTCTCAAGGCATTTAGCGTGCAATAAGAACACCTTTCTTGCTTGTGGCACGTCAGTTGTACGCTATGTAATCTGTACTGACTGCAATGTAAACGCAACCACGTAAATATGCTACGCTCAGAGCTAGTGACATAGAATAAAAAACGAGAAAGTCTGCTTATGGCGGGCCGGTGGGGAGGTGGATGGGTCCAAAAAACACAGGACTTTTAACCAGGAGACCGATGTTTTGGTTTGTAAGTTAGTGTTTTTTACATGTTTTCTGTACTTATGTTACGTTGTTTCTGTACGTATTTTACTTAGTTTCCGTACTTATTTTAAGCCCAACCGTGACGTTTTCCCTAAACCTAACTACTGTCAGAAAAATGCAGTGGAGTAAAAAGTACAGAAATTAATTTATACGTCCACTACTTGAAAGTGTAAAGCAGTGGAAATGGAAATACTTCTAATATCTAAAAAAAATAAATGACATACAGTACTTTAGTAAATGTACTGAGTTACTTTCCACCACTGTTTAACATCATTAAAGAGAAACAGACCAGCTCATGAAGTCGTTTTCAAACGTGTTCTGTCTATTTAGACGTGTGTGTTTGTGCGTGTGTGCGTGTGTGTGTGTGTGTGCGCGCGTGCGTGTGAGAGAGAGAAAGAAGAAAGCATTTAGATATTCCTGGATGTGATTCATTAAATTCCCTCATTTCCCCCCCCCCCCACCTATAGCTGATGAAAAGAGCCATCCTCTCCACCTTCCCTTTCTTTTGGAGTGTGTTGTGTTATGAAGGAACTCAGTGGAGATAAGGAGGAGCAGTGTGTGTGTGTGTGTGTGTGTTTGTGTGTTTGCTTGCCTTATTTAATACACACATTATTGTTTATGCGTTTATTTATTCCCACATTATCACATGACTCTGGCGCAGGATCCGATTTCACCGTCTGTTACCATGGCGACGCCCTGCCTGAGCTGTAAATAAATTCAAGGGGTTTGTTACATTGATTAGAGAACACACACACACACACACACACACACACACACTAAATCCC